>LIEC01006938.1:0-65828 GCA_001925005.1 Drosera capensis
ATTGATGTAAAATCTCCTTCCAAAATCACGGTCAAAATTCCGAAGAAAGGCCAAGCAAACCGTCTTCCTCGCGACTTTACACCAAAAATTCCATCATCCATTTTTTCAAACAATTCCACGCTCGTACTGTTATTCACCACGGCTTTGTCTTACTCTCGACTTCTGGCATCCAAAATCAACAAGGAAATTTTGAGGAATTGGCATACGCATCCTGAATATCACAATCTGGCTGTCTTCTCTACGCTTTTGCGTCCTCGAATCGCCGTCGAAAATTGAAAACTCTGGCACGGTTGTCACATCGAGGGCTGGCGTCCTGTTCTCTTCTTGCTTCGCTACCATCAAAATCTCGCACGCAAGCCTGAGACCTGCCTTCCAAATCAGACTACGCATGATGAACAACACCGATCCCATGACAGCGAACTCAGCCTGCGACTCACGGGCACAGAATCATGTTGAGAAGCTGCACAGAAAAGCTGACACAATAAGCTTGATGTGCCTGTGCTTGTTGCGCTGGAACCCTTGAGCACTGGCATTGCTTTTGCTTTGTAAAAGCTGAACTTTGGAGATGAATGAGCTGCTTCTGTAAATTTGGTGTCGTCAACTGCTCAACAAATTGATGCTCGCATACAACACCTGCTCTGTAATCTTGGCGATTTTTGTGCTGAACCACTATCGTGAAGATACTTAGACCCGTCGGTTTTCTTCCAGGCAGTTACCATGTTCAAACAGAAGCAAAATAAGGCTTAATAGACTCTCTGCAATATTCTTGCTGCAGCTGCGCTGCTGATTGGAGCTTGTTGTGCAGCTCAATAGTTGAGCCCGGCTGCTTGTTTAATATAGTCATGGAATCCTCACAGGTGCTTAACTGACCTCTTTCACGTTCTTCTCAATACTTGAGCTTGCAAAATTAAGAGCAACAATTCTTGATATATGTGCTGGCTGATTGTGAAGCTTAATACGTACTCAATATGAAGATGCTTGAACTTCTGATTTCTGAGCTTAGAACAACACATAAGATTATTTTCCAGAATTGCAGACCTATCAAACAAAGACATTGCACACATGTTACAACCGCTTTAGGTTTTTAAGAGTCGACTCGATGACATAACGAAAATAAAATGACTCAAAGAAAGGTAACAAACATTTGGGTTGCCTCCCCATGTAGCGCTTGGTTTAAGGTCGTCAGCCTGAATATGCCAGAAGTCTTCAATGAGGCTCTTGTAAGGCGACGGTCGATTTTTTCAAATAAACCCTGCCTTAATAATAAGCTTTCAGTCTCTGACCATTTAGTTTCAATACGTGATCCTCAGCCTACAACTCGGCTGGCCCATATGGAAATACACGAACAACTGTGAATGGGCCAGACCATCTAGATTTTAGTTTTCCTGGAAGAGGTTCAAACGAGAATTGTACAAGATAACCATTTGACCAGGATGAAATTCCCGCTGCATTATTCTCTTGTCATGCTACAGTTAATGCGTTCTTTGTATAACATGACATTCTCATAGGCAACCTGTGGAAACTCTTCTAGCTCATTAAGTTGCAACAATCGTTTTCCGCCCACTGCTTTCAAGTCAAAGTTGAGATACTTCGTCACCCAGTAAGTTTTATGTTCGAGCTCCAAAGGAAGATGACAAGATTTTCCATACATCAAACGATATGGGGACATCCCAATTGGCGTTTTGAAAGCTGTTCTATTAGCCCACAAAGCATCATAGAGCTTTTGAGACCAATATGCATTCACGGTCTTCACTAAAATTTGTTTGAGCTGGCGATTTGAGATCTCCACTTATCCGCTTGTTTAAGGGTGATAAGGAGTTGCAATCTTGTGCCTCACGCCATATTTCGCCAATAAAGTTTTCAATTGACGATTGTAGAAGTGAGAACTCCCGTCACTAATCAAGGCTCGCGGTGTACCAAAGCGTGTGAATATGTTTTCCTTCAGAAATCTGACCACCACCTTGGAATCATTAGATGGAGTAGCAATGGCTTCCACTCATATGGAGACGAGACATAATGAACCGCTACGATAATGTAACGATTGTTATATGAGGACGAAAATGGACCCACGAAGTCTATTTGCCATAATAGTTCCACTTCAAGGATATTGATCAAGGGCATTTCATTTGTTCTTGATATATTTCCTGACCTTTGACATTTATCGCAAGACGAAACATAGGCATGCGAATCTTTGAAAAAAGTAGACCAGAAAAAATCTGATTGAAGAACCTTGGCAGCTGTCTTATTCGCTCCAAAATGACCAGCATATTCGGATGAATGACAGTGATAAAGAATATCTGTCATTTGTTCCTATGACACACACCTTCTAATAATCTGATCAAGACAGAACTTATATAGATAAGGGTCTTCCGAAACGTAGTGCTTGACATCTGCTAAGAACTTCTTCCTCTGTTGGCTAGATTGATCAAGTGGAAGAACATTGCATACCAAGAAATTGACAAAGTCGGCGAACCATGGGAGCTTATCAGCATCAATAGAAAAAAGTTGCTCATCAGGGAATGCTTCATTTAATGGAGCATCGAATGACTCCTCGTTGTTCTTCTCAAGCCGAGAAAGATGATCTGCGACTAGATTCTCCGTGCTTTTTGTCTCTAGTCTCCAGATCAAATTCCTGTAGCAAAAGAACCCATCGTATCAATCACGACTTTGTATCCTTCTTTTCGATAAGATATTTGATCGCAGAATGGTCAGTGTTGACCACAACTTTGGTGCTGATCAAGTAAAGATCGGCAAACACTATGACAATCAACTCCTTCTCTGTGGTGGCATAATTCAAAAGAGCATCTGAAAGAGTCCGACTGGCATAATAAATAGCATGGAGCACCTTGTTCTTCCTCTGTTTAAAAACTGCTCCAATGGCATAATCGCTCGCATCGCACATGAGTTCAAAGGCTAAATCTCATAATGGAGAAATTTGACTGGAGTTGATATCAATGCTTTCTACAGATGCTTGAATTCTCTAACGCACTCATTACCAAACTTGGATGGAACATCTTTCTCCAACAGGTTTCATAGTGTCGTTGTGATTTTTGAAAAAGTCCTTGATAAACTACCTATAAAAACCTGCATGTTCCAGGAAGCTTCGTACACCTTTAACTGTGGTTGATGGAGACAGCTTTTCGATCACTTCAACTTTCGCACGATCTATCGCAATACCACGAACTGACACCTTGTGGCCAAGAACTATGCCTTCTTCAACATGAAGTGGTATTTTTTCCCAGTCGTGAACTAAGTTTGTCTCCTCACAACGCTCGAGCACAAGCATCAGATTCTGGAAACATGACTCATATGAGGTCCCAAAGACACAAAAATCATCCATGAAGATCTCAATAAAATGCTCCACCATATCTGAGAAAATAGTCATCATGCACTGCTAGAAGGTGGCAGGTGGATTATAGAGGCGGAATGGCATCCGTCTATATGCAAACGTTCCATATGGACACGTAAAGGTCGTCTTCTCTTGATCTTATGGTGAAATAGTTATTTGATTATAACCCGAAAAGTCATCTGGAAAATAAAAATAGGAGTGGCTAGCCAATATATCAAGAATCTGAGCAATAAACAATAAAGGAAAATGATCTTTTCTAGTAGCCTTATTTAGCTTACGATAGTCTCTACAAACCCTTCATCCAGTTATCGTTCTTGTTGGGATGAGTTCATTTCTCTCATTGGGGACCACTATGATCCCACCTTTCTTGGGGACCTCTTGAACAGGACTCACCCAAGAACTATCAGAGATAAGATAGATTATACCTACATCGAGTAGTATGACTACCTATTTTCGAACTACCTCCTTCATGATAGGATTCAACCGGCGTTGATGTTCTATTGAAGGCTTGAAGTTGTCCTCCATCAAGATCTTATGCATGCAATATGAGGGACTAATTTCCCTGACATCTGAGATGGTCTAACCGATAGCTGTTTTGTGTTCTCGGAGAACTCTTAAAAGCTTCTCCTCTTGCTCCTCATTCAGCTTTGCGGAAATGATAATTGGAAAAGTACAAGAGTCTCCAAGAAATGCATAATTTATATGATGCGGCATCTATTGCTGTAAACAAGTATTTGCCATCGATAGTCGTTTAAATAAAACTAGACATTCATATAACCAAGGCGCTTTATGTTAATAGCATATGCAAGTTAAAGCGCTCATGAAAATATCATGTGTCAAAAGTTAAGGTAAGTTAGGACGACGATGTTCATCGAAAGCATGTGGATATCAAGTTGCACATGATCAAAGATGAGTAAGGTAAGCAAACAAAACCTTATCCACACGTGTCGTCCTCTCATTATCGACGTCTATGATAAGACTGTTGCATATCAAGCCATGAACGAGAGCATGACACCTCAAGCACACATGTCGTCCCCTCATCGTCAATGTCTGTGACAAGGCAGTCACCAAAATCTCTACAAATAGGGCAAATTTAGGGTTAATAAAGAGAGGTAACAAGCACCTAAAGTAGTTCTAAGGGAGAGAAAGCAGAAAGGATAAGGCGTGGGCTAAGCAAGCACGACAGGCTCGGTGACAAGAACAACGCAAGCATAATTAAGGTAACTATGTGGGTGGTTGTTTTACGAAATGGTTCAAAGTTCATGATTTTAACTACGTTTATGATTTTATAACTATATGGGTAGTTGTTTTAAGAAATCGTTTAAAGTTCATGATTTTAATTAGGTTTATGATTTTGTAACTACATAGGTTGTTGTTTTAAGAAATGGTTCATGTTCATGGTTAGCATTTAAACATGACTTAAGTAATTCAACCAGCCCTAAACCATTTATGAAAATTACGTCTTTATGCCTGCAAAAGCCATGTTTTGTGTTTCATTATGACATGTTTTTAAGCATCAACATATATGCTTATCAAATCAAGTTTAAACAAGAGTTTTTAATAAGCTGTTCTGCGAGTTAAGTAAGCCAAGGGAGTAAAATCACAATCAAATTATCAATGACGTATGTCGATGGGTCTATGATGACCCTAGGTGCACCGACCAAGATAATGCTTAACAAAGCATAGCAAGTTACAAGAGCTCGCACACATCTTTGCTTTATGTTTTAAATGCCAAGTCTTTTTATTTTCATCTGAGTTGATTATTGAAATGAGCAAATAAATGTTCTAAGAATGCCATTTAACTTGCTTCCGCTACATTATTTAAATAACAATTTTATCGTATCTGAAATCTCTTTGATTTAAACTTGTCTGTTTTGCGTGTCATAGTATAGTTATTGAGGCCTTTCCTCATTTTCTTCATGTTTTCAATAATTTCAGATAATCATGGGAATCAGGGAAACCACCAGCAGCGAGTGAATCTAGTATCATATCTCTCTGATTTGTCACGTAAATAAACTCAACTTTCTGTACTTTTGTCATGTGATGTAATAAAAGTTGATATTTCTACTACTCTTTTATAATATTATTTGTCATATTGTAAGAGTCTTTCGATTCAAGCTTGAGATTGGGTCGTGACGGTGATGCATACCACCCTCGTCAAGGTGAGGCGTTACAGTTTCGAACCTCCTTTTCCCTTGGAAAACTTGAAATTGTTCATGGCCATCATCTCGAGCATGTCATAAGCATCATCTTCATGTTGATTCATGAACACTCCACCTGAAGATGCTTCCAAATGAGCCTTTGTTTCCTCACCTAATCCATTGTAGAAAGTTTGGACTAGGTTCCATTTCTCCAAATCATGTTGCGGACATCTCCATATAAGTTCTTTGAATCTCTGCCACGTTTCATAGAATGATTCACCATCTTTTGGTGAGAAGTTCATAATATCCATCTTCAACTTCGCAGTCATAGAAGGTGGGAAAAATTGAGCTGAAACTTTGTTGTCAGCTCGTCCCATGTAGGGATGGAGTTGGCAGGTAAGGTGTTCAGCCATACCTTTGCTTTAACAGTCAAGGATGTAGGAAACAGTCGAAGTCTAAGTTCTTCATCGCTGATTCCATTCCTCTTGAAATTCTCACAGATCTCAATAAAATTATCGATATGCTGATTCTGATCTTCAAGCGGTGAACCCCTAAACTGATTCATTTGAAGCATTTAGATCATACCTGGCTTCAGTTAAAAGTTCTGACCTTTAATTGGTGGACGGACTATGGCATGGTGAACAATATTTGCATTGGGCAAAATCCTATCCATCATAACTCCTCTGACAGCTTGATTGACCAGAACATTCACATTTGGAATATTCATATTTGGTGGCTGGTTTTGATTGATTGTGTTCACCCTTGCTTGCACATTCACTACCCCAGGCTGATTTACAATCCCTGGTTGATTCACGTTCTGATTTGTATTCTGATTCATATTCTGATTGTCTACCATTCTTTCTCTGGGACTTGTTTCTCTCTTTTTTCTTTGCGTTCAATCTGCACGTTTTTTTTCGATTTTTGGATCAAACGAAATTAATGACCCCTTTCCATCTTTTCTCATAAACCATGGAAATCCTATAAGAGAATCAAGATGTAAGCACGAAGATAAAAGAAAAACTCAAGAGAAGTATATAGGCAACTAAAATCAATACTAACAACATCAGATCCACGGCAACGATGCCAAAAACTTGTTGTGGATACGCAAGTGCACGCAATCTAACAAGTAATATAATGATGAGAATGAGTATCGTACCCAAGAGGACCTAATCGTTTCGTGTTAAATTTATGCTATCTTAACTTTCTTGAGAAAACAAATGAATTGGTGTCGGGATTTTAATATTATTATTTTCAGAGATACAACCTAGAGGGGGATGAATATGTTGTTTTAAAAACTTTTTGATATAAAGCAGCATATTGTTCAACTAGTATGCACTAGTTTTTCTTACAAACTGCAAGATATGTCTGTTGCAGAGATTTATGCTTTCAAAGCTTGTCTCTTTAGGCTCTTTAACCTATTTCTAACAGTTCTAATGCACAAAGCAATGTAAAGAAAGGCAAGAACATAAGATTTAATACTGATTCAGATACTAGTTATCAACTGATCAACGAGGGCTTAGTCCAGTCTTATCTTGGTGATCGTTGAAGGCAATCCAAGAGATGAGTTCATTATCTTCTTGTTTCTTGTTTACAAGAGAACCCCTTTACAAGTCTACTGCTTGCTAAAGGCGAAGAATCTAGATCCTTGTCCAGATCTTTCTTTAAACTCTACTGGCACTTCTTGTTCTTCAGAGCAGACTACTGAACTCCCTTCTTCCTATTTCTTCGATTCAGCTCGCTTGGACAACTTGCACAATGAATTCAGATTTTCGTTCGTTCTTTTACGTTCAATCGTTCTTCATTAGAAGTTATTTAAGTTCCTTTGATCCCTTTTTGATAGGATGAGGGAATGAGAACTTATGACTGTACTATTCAAATGTTGACACCTTTGTCTATTTGCTCATAGTGACCCCTTCACTCATGTTGACACATCTGCTTCAACCTTTTTGATTCTAATACATATTCTTCATATCTCAAATCTTCGATTTGATCAATCCTTTGATCCATGTCCAACCTTACAATTAGCTCTGCTGCACTCAGTATATTGTAACATAGTCTGCATCCAGCACCGTTTGAGACCTTGTCTGCACTCAGCACTGCTGCAATCTTTTCTGCATTGTTGTGTTGGTCCTTGTCAATAAGATTGATCCTAGATCCTGAAACATTTACAGGTCTTTGGCTATCCATGTATGTCTTAGCTCCCTTGCTGAATCTCCCTGTACTAGTCTGTATCTTGTGGCTCACAATTCTCTCCATCTATAGCTGTCTATTCTTCCGTATCAAACCTATACTACAGATTACTAACCTGATTTCCAGTCTAAGCATACTAACTACATCATGATTTTAGTCCTAAGTTTTGTTCATCAATTTCTAATACCTAAGAAAAATTTCTTTCACGTTATAGTACCCAAAATGTTTCAACACACATTTAGATACCTAATAATAGTTTCATGTACATATTGATACAAAAAAAAAGTAGAAGTGACATAAATGCCCTCATAACCTATTAGACTCTTTCTTCATCCTCAATCATTGTTTACTCCCACACTCACACCAACAATGGAAACTACGGCCACCACGGTCGCTGCCGCTTGTCGACCTCTTCTCTTCCCTCATCGTCGACTACGACTCAAATCTGATTGTAGATTCGTAGAGTTAGTAAATGAGAGACCTTTTCATTTTTTGAGAAGCAGTGTATTGAAGAATCAAGATATGTTACTTTCAATGTAAGCTCTTGATCAAAGAAGAGAACAGAAGGATACAGGGAGAAAAAAAAGAACTATGCATTAGGCGAAAAGATGTGAAAAGGGCTGTTGATAAGGTGGAAGGATAACGAGAAGGGTTGAGAGAACAATATCAGCAAATAACATGGAGGCTTTTGCTGTTTGAGGCAGTGACACCAATGAAAGCACCAGCAAGAAGCCCAGCACCAGTTTCTGGTGTCAATACAATGTTATCTGGCACTCCAGTCAATATGGTCTAGCCGTGAACCACAAGGTTCTCGTTGTTGATTGAGATCTTCGGTGTCACAGTCATCTTTGCAGTACTTGGTGCTGCTGGACAAAACGAACACAAGATCAATGAACCGTTACTTGAAATGCCAATCTACTTGGACATATGAAGCTGAGATCAAAGTTCAAACACGAAAGGAATTGCTCATCCAACATATAGGTCTAAGCGAGTAACGAAGTAACAGGCATACCTAGACTCCTTGATTCTGCATTGAATTACTTGAAACGCAAACTTACTACTAAAAAACCATTTAACTTGCCCAACCAAAACCTATTAAGGACATCATCAACAAGACGGTTGATTTAGGATCGTGATAGTGATGTGTGGCGAGGCAAGAAATTTGGTGGAAAAACTTCCCGTTTTTTTTTTTTTTTCCTTTTATTGATCTATCCCTGATCTGAGTTCTACCCGTGAGCTTATTATTTACAAATAACCTACAATCAACTATTTATAGGAAGATGAAGGTGATACAATGTCTAACAGGACAATCTACTTTTCTCCGTGCCTAACAATACAAACAGTGAATAATGTGGCGGCTTTACTTTTCCTGCTTTCCCCTGCATTGATTTACTTTTCTTTGTTCTTCTTTTCTTGTCATAGTTATAGATTACGACTAACATACTCCCCCTAATCTTGATATGGCTCCAGAACACGAGACTCCAACGCATGTTCCTTAACCAAAGAGCTTGGCCTGTAGTTGCAGTGGCTGTCATAAACTCGATCTCGCATAATGTCAATGCATCGGTCTTTTCTGCTTATATGTTCTCTCGAACTTCGCTTCCACACCCTTTACTTTTGTTTGTAAATTGGTTATTAGAGCTTTCCGCTCTTTTCCCACCTTCATGAATTTTTCCAACGCGCCTTTCCGTGTCTCATTTTTTTCTGTCGTTCATGACATGGATGCCATCTGCTTCTTCTTCCATGCCGGATCCCTTACGCCCAATGAGGTTTTAACTTCATCCCTATTATAATAGATGTCATCTTTTGCAATGACCCATTTTTCTCTTTCAAAGGAACCATGCTTCTTGCAATCCAGATCCACACTATCTTGTGGATCGAGGATAGTGCTCGATTTGATGTGGCGGCTATCATTACCTCTGTGCGTCCTTGCTTGTTAACGATCTCGCCATCGTCATCGGAATTCATCATTGTTGGTGTCGGAAAAACCTGGAACTTGTAATAATCTTCGTAAAGTCGAGGTAGATGGACTTACCTCTTCTGCCGCAGGTAGCGAATGACCTGTACCAACGACTGACTTTGGCTCTGTTGTGCCTGCCACACCATCTGGTTTTTCAAAACTTGCTAGGAGACAGACTCGTTTGGCTAACTCCAAACTAATCTTGTAAAGAAGATTTGATGCTAAGGAGACAGACTCGTTTGACAACTTACCATTGTTATATACCTTTATGGCTTCTCTTACCATGTTCACCTTGCTTCCATTCTGTGTCATCTGTCCAAGACTATGATATTAGTGCAAAGTTTGGGAATATAGTATACCTCATGGAGGATATACTGATCTCCATTCTTGCACTGGAACATGACCGTTCCTTTGCCCATGACTTCAATGATCGTGCCATCGCCAAGGCTCACCTCCCTGATGATCTTTTAATCAAGTTCTTGGAACATTTCTCGTCGTCCCGTCATATGATTGTTGGCGTTTTCTAGGTACCAACTATCCTTAATTGTTGTCTTCACCTCGTCCTGGTGAAACGCCTGCAACACCCTTTCTTCTTTGAGCTATAGAGCACCTTTTTTCTTAGCTCGTGTCTCCTCCTGAGACATAGAAAACAATAACGTTGGCTCATCCGGCACAGTGCATGTGTGCTGTCTCTGGTCGTTCCACCATTTGCTACGGCACTGTGAAGCATAGTGGCTCATCTTCCCGTAATTGAAACACTTGATGGGGCTCTTGTCACGGTTGCTGCCGCCTATGCCTCCCGTACCTTCCTGACGCACTGCATAATTTCTTGATCGTTCCTTTCGCGACCTCGTTCTGAGGTACCAGAATCATGTCCTTGACCAGACGACGAAGTTTCCTCAGTGTTGCTCCTTTGGGGTGCTTGTCGCTCGCTACGAGTGAACATGAGCTGGCTCTAACCACTACCGGTGTTCTCGCGGTCGAGCTCTCTTCTCAAACGCCTTCAATCGTCTTATGGCTTCCTCGAATGGCATCGTCTCAAAATCGAAAAATTGTTCGATCCCGACAACGTCGCTGAAGTACCTATCAGGCATACACTTGAGTAGTTTCTTGACTAGTACGGCATCGCCAAGATTTGCACCAAGGCTGGAAAACTTGTTGGACATGCCGCTGTGTTTTCCGGGGAACTCGTCAATAGACTATTGTTCGATCATCCGCAGAGTATCAAATTCACTTTTCAATGTCTGCAATCGTGCTTTCTTTACACGATCAGCACCTAAGTACCTCATCTTCAAACTTTCCCAAATTTCTTTCATCGTCTTTTTCTTCGCAATCTGAAGAAGAACATCTTCAGGGATTGACTGGAGGATATACGTATGCGCATTCTTATCCTTTCTTGGATTGACCTCCTCTTCCTCTTCTAGTTGACTGCCTCCCAAACTTCTTAGGCATTTAGGATCACCTCCATTTTGATTTCCCATACCGTGTAGTTTAAATAGTTCAGCATCGAAAAATTGAACGATACTCCACTACTCCCCTTTGACGTGTGTTGAGGAACAATTGACATTGTGGTTTTTTTAAAAAAAAAACTGTTTTATTTATGTTAACAAAACTCCCGTCTTTTTTTCACTCACCGAAAACACATTACTGATTTTCCCACACAAAGCACAAAGCTGTTTTCACCTTCCTTTATTTTCTCTTGTCTCCCACTTTTTCTTTTCCCTAGAAATACAGCCACACCTCTTCACACCACCACTCCTCCCTTCTCCTTCAATTGCCTCCTTGCTCCACACAAACCCTTCTCCTCGATCTGGTTTCGATTTCTTCCTCTTTGTTGTCACCGATGACGATGTTCTTCTCCTATGGCGACGATTCTGAGCAGTGACGGTTGGATCTGGTGGCTGGAGCTGCTGATGACGATGGCTCAGTCGATGCTGGCGCTCCCCTCGCCTAGACACCTCACGTGGCGGCTACGGCATGGTGTTTGGTTTGGATCGAGATTTGTATACGACAGTGGTGGCCGGATTTGGAAGTGAGCGGTTCGTCCTTCGTCCCCCTCCTCACAGACCTCGAGAATGGTGGATGCGTGGTCGTGACTTCTGCTGTGGTTGATGGCTCCGATGGTGATGACCAGCGGCGCTGGCTGAGGTGGCTGGAGCGCGGTTGCAGTAGGCACGGTCGGGGCCGTGTGGGTCTCTGGCGTGACTAGATCCACTTCTTCGTCGGCTACCGCCTCGGCCGGGTTTCTTCGGCAACTCACCGGCTCTGCACACGCCACCTCTTGTTCTGATACCAAATGTTGATTTAGGATTGTGATAGTGATGTGTGGCGATGCAAGAAATTTGGTGGGAAAACTTTTCGTTTTCTTTTTTTTTTCTTTTATTTATCTACCCCTGATCTGAGCTCTATCCCAGAGCGTATGATTTACAAATAACCTACAATCAATTATTTATAGAAGGATGAAGACGGTGCAACGTCTAACAGGACAATCTACTTTTCTCCGTGCCTAACAATACAAACAGTGAATAGTGCAATGGCTTTTATTTTTCCTGCTTTCCCTATGGTGATTTACTTTTCTTTGTTCTTCTTTTCTTGTCAAAATCATAGATTACGACTATTTATTACTTTTAACAATAGCCATAGAGGTTCTCCATCCTACGTTGAATTTTATCACATACACATCAGAAGTTGACGACCTTTAAACAAGTGCCAACAGCTGCTGGCTCTTTCGTCCTCTCCAACCAGCAAAAGGCTAAAACATCAACTACATCAGGAATGTTCTTGTCCAAATATTGTTACTTTTACAGGACCAATTGGTCGCCAAACATAATTTATCTCATCTCATATTTATCAGAAGATGAGCCTCAACTCTAATCCATCGTACATGGCAACTACATCGTGAAAGTTGATAACATTAACAGATCCACTATATCAGGACTGCTCCTATCTAGAGGAACAAAGCAGTCTCAAATTCAGCAATTGTCAACTTGCTACGACGAGATTTATGAAAAGCGTGATATTGTCCAGCTAAAGAAAAGACCAAGATATTCCACACAAAGCTAAAGATTAAGCTAAAAAGGCAAGGATTTGTGAACTATAAGAAATTAAACTGTGAAATGCAAACAAAAACGATTTTGGACTGAAACAAAAATAAATTATGATTTATAACACAAGAAGTTCTGAACTGTGACAAATGAAAAATGATGTATAACACAAGAAGTTCTGAACTGAAACACTCCCAACCAGAGTCGTTGCAAGGCGTCGATCGATGACGCTAATTGTTGTCATCGTCATTCTTGTGGTTTCTGGCGCGGAGACAACCGAGCAGACTTCCGTTAATGGTGAAGTTGGATTTTTAATCCTAACCATTATGGGTTAAATTAGTGTTAGGATTCATTTGGTTAGATGAAATTGAACTGATTTAGGCTAGGAGTTCGATGATGTGTGAGGAGTGGGTTGGGTATGACCTGGGTTAGAAATGTGTGTTAGGTTTTAGTTTAGAAGGTTAGAATAAGAATAATATGACTATTTTAAGTGTGTACATCAAAATATAAATTAAAGTTTGATTGGGTATTTAAACGTATCATCAGATTTTTTGTACTAAAATGTGAATTAAAAATTCTCTAGCATTTTAAAATATAATGCCCCTAATAATTACTCCCACCTACCCAATTTAATTCTAACTTTTTTTGTTCGTCTCAAAATAGATATCACATTCCTTTTTTTGATAATTTTTTAATATAAAAAAGATATTAAATCAATTCTATTTATTACTGTATATTTATTATCTTCTCTCAGTTGCAATAAGTCATATTATCACTCAAAAAAATATTTTTTTTTATCAAAATCCACATAAATTTCATAATTTTTCATGTCGAATCAATATATCATAAGAGTAATTAATTTGCACGGAAGAATATATTTTAAACTTGTGAGGGGTGAAATACTTCAAATGCCTCTATTTAAGTTTAAGGCATCACAATTTTTGTAGGGAAAATTATTTTAAAATACCTAACAAAGTTTCATTTTTAACATTAGTATCCAAAAACAATTATGATACCTTTAGATACCCCAATAAAATTTTGTTTACAATTTGGTACTCATTCCCATAAAATATCATCTCTACCATCACTTTGACCCAACCATACGATCCTAAACTAACCCAACCCACCCTCCTAACCTAATCATTCCTAATCCAAACCCTCACCAACATCATACCATCTTCCTTCCTCACTCTATTCCTACCTCGAGCCACTCAACCGGTTTCAAACCGTTGCAATTCACCAATTCAAACTTCCCCAAACCACACCTTCATCAATTCCTTCAAAACTTCCGTCAAGAATACCCAGAACGAAGCGACGTAGCACAACAATAATCTTTCTTAAGCAAGCGGCCAAGCGAAGGAAGACAATGGCCGAACAACCAATAGAAATGAAGACGACCAAAAATAAGACAACGAAGACAACAAGCACGATGATTGAAGGCAAGACGATGACGAAGACCACGAAGAAGGGGAGGATGGCTAAAGGGAAGAAGTTGAGGAAGACAACAAAGACGATGACTAGAGAAACGAAGGATCGAAAATCGACGCTCTTACAAACTCGGTATGCGATTTCTTATTTTAGTGATAAGATGGACAAATTTAGGGAAGTGATGTCGGATGCATGTTGCGCAAAGATGAGCTCGACTCCCTTTTCTCATTTTTGATACATGCCGAAACTTATTAAGTATTGTGCGTGGGTTAAAGAGATTCTAGATTGCATAACTCTAGACCCCGTGGGTATTGGTTTGGATGAAAAGAATACATTTTTTCTACTAACTGTGTAGCATATTTCATGGAGAGTTGGTTTGTTGATGGTTAGTGTGAATTGAATGTGGATGTGAATATGAAGGACAACCTCAAAAATAAGATTTTTGAACGACTATTTTGTGCGACGGAGAAGATGGCGATGAGAATGGAGTTGTGTGAAAAATTATTTCAGTTGCCTGCTAGAGAAGATGTTGACGCAACCCGTGACTTTGGTATGATTTTCATATTGTTTGTTTGCAACTGTGCTCTATTTTCGAAGATAAGCCTTTTTATACTCCATATTTCATTTTCAATTATGTTGACAATTTGAAAAAGATCGAAGAATATGCTTGAGGTAGGACGATTCATAGATATCTTGTTAACGCTATATACAAATATAAGGCGATGAAACCTATAAATGCAGCGACCAAAGGGAAGAAGTAGAAGGAGGATGGAATGATTCCGAAGATCCCTTATGCCGAGGGATGTTCCTTTGCTGTTTTGGTATGTAAATATTCTATGAACTGTTTGTTTTTGTAGTATAAACTATTGTTTATTTTCCTATGCACTGGATTGTGATCAACTATAAACTATTATTGTATGTAAAAATTCTGGGAACCGTTTGTTTTGGTTTTATAAACTATTGGTTAATTTCTTGTGCGTGGATTTTGATCAACTGTGAACTGTCTTGTTAGGTCTGGATATATGTGATTCTAGAAGGCATCATCTCGAAACCAACGGATCATGTGAGAATCTCTAGGATGTACCATTGGATGGAGATGAGTGTTGCTTCTTCACTGAAGACGACTAGCCAATTGCTTTCTCAAGTGAGGCCACATGAAATTATGGACATCTAGCCAAGCAATGAGGAGCATCGAAAGCTAATGGTTAGGAAGATCAATACCAAGAAGATAAAAAAGACTGAGGTAAAATAAATATTCTATTTTTAATGTAATATAAGTTTTTCTTTTTTGTCTTTCTTTATATGCTTGATCGATACGATGGTTTTGTAAGTGAGAATGAATGAGAAGGATGTCCTTGAGAAGGATGTAAGTGAGAAAAAGGAGGAGAAGGATTTTGTTGAGATTGAGTAGAAGGATGTTGTTGTGAGTGAAGAGGAAAAGGATGACAGCGAGAAGGAGGAGACGAAGGATGACAATGCCAGTGAGGAGGAGAACGATTGTGTTGAGGAGAGGAGGGGTCTGATTTTGTTGAGGAAGAGGGCTATCAATACGAGGGAAAAGATTTTGATGGATATGAGGACAAAAAGGTCAAGGATGAGGAAGAAAAAGAGGTCGAAGTGGACAATGTTGAGGTTTCTGTTGATGAAGGTAGACATTCGAGTTTTGGATTGTGAACAAACTTTTTCTAGTCATGTGAACTATGAGGATTATTTTGAGTGAATTGTGATTTTAATGATTTGTGGACTGTTTAACATTGTCTTGTGAACTGTACACTCATGTCTTATGAACTATATCATATAGATTTGTGAAGTGTGGTGCAAGTTTAAACATCTTATTTTAATTTTTTTGGACTGATTTTTAAATTATTTTTTTAACTGATTTTTCTAATATTTTATGGGTTTAGGAGATCATGAATTGGATGTTGGGATTGATAAGGACATAGTTGAAGAAAACGTGGATGAGGAGATGATTGAAGAGAGAAATGTTGAAGAGAAAAACATTGAAGATCCACAGGATATTATGCAAGATACATTGCAGGCCATCAAACTTTAATTGAGCCAAGCTGAAGATGATGACGACGATGAAAATGATGTTGTAGACCTTGTTTGTGGTATGTATTATTTTTCTTTAATTGTGAACTATTTGTTGTTTTTATTTAAATTGTCTATTTTTTACATATAAACTATGTGTTGTTTGTGCTATGAACTGTCATTTGTTTATTGTGGAAAGGTTGATTTGATGGTTTGGATCCATCTTGACAGCAAATGATGGGACAATATGACTAGAAGAGAAGTGTGGCACGTAGTGCAAAACCAGCCATTGAATGGTGGTTTGATAAACTGATATATATGAATGATTTTTTAAGGAATAGATTATGTTTTTTTACAGAAAGAGCTTTTGGTAATTCATGAACTATACGATGACTTTGTTTGAACGGAATATTGCATTTGTTTGAACTGTTTAACGCAATTCCTGAACTACATGTGTTTTCAGGATAATCTTGAAAATTGGTTATTGGAGGACAAGGTTAAGAAATAAAGACAATTTCGATGAGAGGGTCAATGCTATGTATCGTACGTACAAGATTTGGCTGAGCAAGTGTTCAAAGGATTTATCGTCCTCTCGTTTTGTCTTTATCCCGCTATATGATGAGCGAGGCTTTCATTGGAGTCTTTTCGTATTGGACACAAAATATCATGAAATTTGACATTATAATCTGTTGTAGATTCCTGGTGGTGCAGAACTAGCATAGACAGTTGCAAAAGCTATTATTAGTTTTTTACAAGAACGATGATTAAAAGTGATTAAGTTAGAGAGTGTCGGCAGCAAGAAGATGGTTATTCATGTGGTGTCTTTGTTTGCATGTGGGCGGAGCATTTCTTGTTGAATACGTATGACATGTCAGCTGCCGAAAACATTCACCTCATGAGAGCTCAAATAGCGCTAAGGATCCTCCAACACATTTAAAGGGCATGTCGGATACTGAGGAATGAGGAGGAAGTGAACCGTTGGTTTTTGCTCCGTGAACAGTCACTTTTTGTTATGTGAACTATAATGTATGTATGATGTAAATGGTGTTATGTAAAATGTGAATTGTTATGTATGGGTATATGAATTGTCAGTTATGGCTGTATAAACTATTTTAAAAAACAATGTGAAATGTTATTTTTTTTCCATTGGAAGGAACGACACGAAAATAAGAGTACCAACGTAATTAAACGAAGGTTAAATTTCACTATCGAAACTTGAACATCATTATAAATTATGACATTACAATGTTTCATATAAGATATTAGATATAACCCCTTTGTTCCTTGACATAGTTCATATGATTTCCTTCATACTTATATTAAGTTAGCTATGTGAAGACTATTCATAATTATTTCCTTGACATAGTTCACATGACTTGATTGCATATGTGTTAATCATTTCTTTTCATTTTCAACTAGATTGTTATGGATATGTATGTGTTACAGTTACACATACAATAAAGGTTTATATTAATCCAACATTATGTCAAGACACGTGTTGTAACAATGTGGAATTTCTTCTGAAATAATAGCAGTATAAACTGTGAGTTATTTAAGCATAAACAACAATGTTGACTCATATGAATTGTAATTACCAAAATATGAAATGCATAGTAGCTTGGTCGATGAAATCAGATTATGATCTAAAATCTTTACATGAGTTCTAAGGATCATAATATGTAAAAATTTGATGATTTATACAAGTATAACATTGAATGAGTCAACATTACATGTTGATAACTATTAACTATAAATTCCAAAATATAAACTATCATCTTTGTTTGCGTCTGTTCCTATTCTAGTCGGTGAACTGCAAGTCTTTATTATGTGAACTGCTCATCTGTTTTTATGGAATACAAGTCTTCAGTATGTAAACTGCAAGCCTTCATTATGTGAATTGTTCAAATTCACTTTGTGAACTGTAACTCTTCATCATGTGAACTACATGTTTTCATTATCTAAACTGCATGTCTTCGATGTTTGAACTGCACGTCTTTATTATATGAATTGCTTTCTCTGTAACTGTGAACTATTTTTTTGTGCTGTGTAAAGTGTCTTCGCTAACTGTTGATTCCAAACCTTACAAACATAACAAACTGGAACATTTGCAATCCAAATTGGAACAAATATTACAAACATTTGAATCTTGTCTCGACATAACAATACAAGCATAACATTAACTACAACTAGTCATCTTTAATGGGGCTTTGACAGGTTTGCCGATTGTGACTGGGCCTCTTGCATCGATTACATATAATTCATTGCGTATTAACCTGTGAGGGTATCCTCCTAATTTTCATGTGTCCAGGTTGAACTGGAACACTTGGTGCTCTGATCTCTATAGATGCAATGGTACAACAGGTTGTGGTTCATGTGGAATTGGGTTGATTACCTCCATGTAAGTATTCCTTTACATGTCCATGGAAAAATATGGATCACAATATTCATTAACCTGCCCTACCTTCACCTCAATAGCTGCACATGCATGACGACACGATAGTCCACGCACTTCCCATTCTCTACAAGAGCAGGTCATTTCTTGAAGATCCACAACATAACTCGAGTCCATGTCAACCACTTCGAATTTGCAAAAGCTTGTAGCATGTAGTCATAAGGCACGACTCGCCTCATAGTTTTTTGCCATTTTTTTCTATGGGACTTGGGTCAACATAATTGCTCCATGAAGGTTGGACTCATGTCTTTCATGCATAAGAGTCATAATTTGCATACCAATCTCGTCAACCATGACACTGATTGGGAGATAACGTATGCCTTTAGTTGAGCTATTAAAACAATATGCAATGTTGTTTGTCACGATACCCCATCATTTTCCATGAAAAAGCGAATTCCTCAAACACTCAGGATGTGATTCGACAATGAAATTCCTAGACAAGTCCATGGTTATCACTATCTTGTTGATGTTTTCTTCGAAGACTGGAACTGCCAATGCATATGCAGCGGTTTTGAAAACAGAGCATCAATGATTCTTCGTCAAATATGGATATTTTGTAAGGACCTGCATATTCAAACCATACATTGTAAACCAAGGTAAACATGAAGTGTAAACCACGGTAAACATGAACTGTAAACCAAGAAATATATGAATTGTATAATAACGTAAAATGAACTATGATATGTATGCAAATCTTGGACAACGAAATTCAAGAGTTATGAGCTGTGATATGAAATTATGAACTGTAAATTAGTTATCTTCTTCGTGAAATTGTCCACAAGGTGTCTTATAAGGTAGTATGAGTGTTGGATAGCAGGAAAATATCGAGGAATGGCATTCCATAGTCCAATGTGGCGATCTGAAAAGAATACATATATGCACGCTCCCGCATTAAAGGGCAGCAAACATCGTCCAAGCGGATCACAAAACCAAACCCAATTATCATTGTTTTCAGCTGATGATTGAATAAGACAACAGTACGATTCTTTATACTAGCTACTGATATAATGAAATATGCAGCTGATGATTGAATGAAGAAACCAAATTATCATTGTTTTCAGCAGATGATTGTACCGTAATCAGTTTGGGCATTGGGTTAATGAATCACGATATCGGTTGTTCACACATATGTGCTACCCAGTCCCGGTTTGAGGCAATGGGCTCCTACGTCGGGCTCTTCATTGATCATTATAACAAGTATCGAAACCCATAAGGCACGGCGGGCAGAAAGAGAGGTGATAAGGCCTAGAATGTGGTGACCCACCCGCAAGAGTAAAGAACTAGTGTTTGTACCTTGACATCTTCACTTGTAAAGATTTGAACAATTGATGGGTCATGCATATTATCCTTGGTGAGTATAGTTACAGGAGGAGAGCTGGCCTCTCGGATAAACTTTTCAAGAGCGTCGATATGAAAATCCTGCAAGCACATGGATACAGTACAATGAATTACCTCAATCTTGGCTCGTCCTTCAAAAATTACAAACATACTTTTATAAACCGTCCCAAGGCTGATAATGAGAAAGGGAGGTGACGAAATGCATTGATCTAGATGACACAAATCCGTAAGCGAGTCCGGTAAATATGAAATGAGAGGTGTCTCCAAACCTCGAAGTCAACAAAGGGCTCATCGAATGGCTTGAACAACCTAACTATGGGCATCTTCACAGGCGGCTCTCCACATGGAAGAAGCGTGGCATTCCAAGTATGTGCAAACCGGAACTCTGGCTGCAACTTCTGTGCTACGGATATGAAGTTCTGGAATTCCTCCCCTGCGAAGTTAGTAAAGAGCCCAACTTAAAACCGACGTGTATAAGTCAGCTCTTTGAACAAAAACTTTAAAAGGATATCCAGATGGTATCAAGATCACTAACAACAACTACGTTGTAGCCGCCAAAAACAGCTTTAGTCTCTGTATAGGTCATAATCAGGATAGATGCCGGATCAGTTTGTTTCTTCACATAATCAACAATGCCATCTGCATCTCGAGGACCTTTGTAATCCTGGACAACCTTGCCTCGCTTTCTCAGTATCTTCAGCACCGGTTGCAGCTGAGAATCAATGTCGCTGATTCCATACTTGGCAGCAAGTTTCATGTTCTTTTTCTTAGTGGCGTCAACTTTTGCCAGAACAATCGGGGGATCGTGACTGCTCAAGATTGATGCTGCCTTCTTATACTGCACAGTCCACAACATAAATCAACCAATTTTGTGTGTGTTTGAGCAAGAATAGACGTGACTGTGTGCGGAGATCACTGAAAAGAAACTGTGGTCTTTACCTCTGGTGTAAGTATCTTGTGGTAGCCGCACCTGTTAAAGTTCAATCAGATCTTCAAGTTAAGTTCCAGAAACATGCAGTGACAAACAAGAATTAGGATCGATTTCTAGGATATCAATACGAGCAATAGTCACTTTCGATTAATAAGTAAGAAGTCTCATCTCATCCCACTGACTTTGAATGGCCAAATCACTTGAAGTTCAATGGAAAGAAAGACAGTTTTTAATGACAGTCCAAAAATGACTGTCCATAACATTTCTCAATTTTGAAATATCTCAAAAGTGTCTAGAAATATAAATCAAATCAGAATATGAAATCAAAGAAATGAAGGATTAGCAATTATACCAAGTAGCATAGAACTCAACACCACCAACTTGTGCTTGGAGACAGTGTCAGAGAAATTGGATTTAGTCAGCGTCAGCGCAAACTCGCTCTCATCCTCGAACTTAATCTTTCCTTTCTTTATGGGAGCAGTCAATATCCCAAGAAACAAGAAGGGGACTAGGAGTGAAATGACAAGGAGGATTGATTTCTTCGATGCCACCATTGTGCTGCCGACATTGATGCTCAAACTCTGGCTCTGGTTGCTTTCTGTGTACAGTTGTTTCGCTCTATCTTGTTGCTTATTTTGATCTACAAGTAGAGAGACAACAACGAGTTACTAATCGATCGGAAAAGAGGACCAGAGAAAAAGTTATGTAGCCAGGCTTCGCCTGCGAAGGGGAGGAGCAATGGTTGGTCCAGTCGCTAGCTTTTGGTGGGAATGCAGTTACCTGCCAAAGCAAGATAGCCGTAGTTGGTCGTTAGGCGAATCGTATCGAGAAATAAGGTTTCTCTTCTATAAAAGTCGTCAAAATATTCTATCAAATTAGATCATTAGACAGGAGATCTAGTCAAGAAGGAAGGGTTGGATTACATTTTGAAATAGGAAGAACGAGGACTGATTACTGAAGAATAACATGTCATCCTCATACATGAGATAGAACAGTAGGTAAATCCGTGACACGAGAACAGTCCCAATCATCGTGCATTGCCCACATCTAGATATGAGTTCCGAGGTACAAGGTTAACAAACTAATGAAAGAGTTGAAAGCGGCTTCACGACTTAGATATATAGCTGAATCTAGTAGTGGGCTATATTGGTCCTCCCATGAAGCTAGTCCTAAGATTTGTGCACTAGAGTTCTCTAACTCTTCATTACTAGAACTTAAAGCATTTTATCTAGATACTAGTAAAAGACACTAACCTAACGCAAAGGGCAAACCAGCTATTGGTAATTTTGTGATCGCTTGCTGACAATTTAGTCATCTGTTATCCTCCTTTGCTCCAACCCCCGTGAAGATCTGCCAGTTTACAATCGAGTCCCTAATCTTCCCACATGGCACAATTAACAGGTCGAAATGGCATACCAGCTTAAAACGAATTGGCACAGCATCAAGCAGAATCACGATGAAAAAGGTTTCACTAACAAAGATTTCTTTGAGAACCAGCATTAGACATGCACCTGCATTCAAAAACGACTGATCATGGAGAGGTAATGTGGTGGAAAATGCAAGGTTTATGCACAGCACTATGCAGCAAGCATATGGCACAATTTCACAAGGAAAGACGACAGCCAATGGCTTCTCCTGGAGCAACAGTCCGATTTCTCTGCCGGAAACATCACGAAACATGCATCTTCCAGCTTCTTGCAGGCATCACCTTCCCTGGAAAAAAATATAGCATCACCTTTGATGCAGCAAGTGGATGCAAACTTCATTATATCATTAGCTAGTATAAAGAATATTACCGTTATCCTCCATGAGAGCTGATGCCCAATTATCTGCAAATGCAATAGTAAAATACCATTATGTGCATTTAGCCCTGTCGCACTCAAAAGACAACCACGATATTTTGATTTGATGAAGGTACCGTCTATGAATACTACAGGCCTGCACCCTCGAACAAAGCCACGAAGAGACAAATGAATTGTTTTCTCATGGGATCCACCTCATACTCCGTAAAGCTTCCAGGATTCACGAACTTTAAATTCGTACGGTATGTACGTAACTGATTGAATGAGTATCGTGCTCTGCCATGAATCTCCTCCAAAGCGTGTTTCTATCCTCGCCAAGCATGGTGATACCGCAGTTGAACGCCATATTTTTCTTGAACTTCGTTCATGATCTCAACTGATAGTGTGCTCTATGTATGTCATAACTTCCTTTTTCATCAGATTCGACACCCAAACTGACTTAACTTATGGATATCCTTGATCTGCTAAGTCAATCTCACAAGTATGAGTGAGATCGCACTTCCTTATACCAAACTCCGTGTCTCCCTTTTGATTTTGAAGCATAAACGTGCCATTTTCAGTTCTTATGTGTGCAAGACATCGCTATCTTCTCCGAAGTATTTTTCTTGAACTGCATCCCTTCATCCCAATCTCTAGGCTTGCAAAAACCTGACCAATACCTCGAATGCAATCACGTCATAACTCGATAGAATTGTTCTCAAGGATAGGTGTCGTCACAACACTAGGACTTTCATCCACTCTAAACCTGCACACATATAAACAAAAATTAAGATAATCAATCTGAAGTGCATATAAACTGCGTATTATTTCTATATGAACTGAATAACTTAAACGTGTGAACTGTTTTCTAACAAACGTGAACTGCATATGATGAACTGTGAATTATGAACTTGTGAACTGCCTTAACATTTTATCAGAAACTACATATAGACCAATTTGAATTGAATGATTTTATGGAATGATACCTATAAATTGTCACAAGATGTGAACTACATTACTACAAATAGTGAACCAACAATCTCTGTTATGTGAATTACATATTATTTACAATTGAAGAACTATCTTGCATCTGGAGGAACACTGGACGAGCTTCTTGGAGGCGAAGTTGCTATTATCCTCCTTGCTGCTTCTATCTCGATCACACTAAATTTTGCACATGCACACATATGCAACATGTTCGTGAATGCTGCCAGGTCGAACTAGCCAATAACTTGAACGCTAAGGTCGTCGTCCGTAGTGAGAGTAACATGACTTCAAATTTGAGGTGCAAAATACCGAACAACCATTGTCGTAGAATTTGCAAAAAGAAACATTCGCCTTCGAACATGCAAAGCGCAACTTGTTCCACGTCGAGTGCTTCTGGCATGAGCTCATTTTGCATATCCTTACCTCTACCAAAACAAAACAAAAATGATTCAAGATCAATACATCAAATTTCTCTTTTTTTTTTTTTGTAAAGATGAATATATGGACATCCAGTCAAGCTAAAGAGCAAAACAAATAAATTAATACAACCCGCTCAAAATTGAAACTTCATACGCCCGCTCAACATAAATCCCATCATTTTAAACTAGTTGAAGTCTTTAGTTATCTAAATTTCTCAACAATAGAAGTTTATCGAGCAAATAAACAAACTCGGATTTAAATGATAGATTTGGCAAATTTGACGAAATACAACGTTGAATTGGTGATGGTCGAACTTGAGGAAACATTCCAGGAGCTTAGATAGTGGTGTTTGGATGCCGAAATGATTTTTGTTTTGGTGTCAGATAGTGATGTTTGGATGTCGAAATGATTTTTGTTTTGATGACAAGGAGTTGTGCTTTTGATAATTGTTTTAGAGAACCAACGGTCAATCATTGAGGAGAAGACAAATTTGAGCTCAATAAGATTGATGAAGGACATTTAAAACATTTATTCACTTAAACACATCAAAATATAAAATGAAATTATAATGAGTAATATGCATCATCAAACATTTTGAATATCACAATATGATTCAAACTTCCCTTAAATAATTTTATAGTAATTCTCCGATTTTTGTAACCCGAGTATGGCAAAATATCTCTTCACATCCGTCAATATTCTCGGTCCCATCTCGTATTCCATAAAACCCCAATCCCCAAAACACCCCTCTACGTTTCCCAACCCAATCACGGCCCGCCACATCACCTCCTCCACCACTCACATAGAGCGTGCCCCTCACCCAACCCCTAAAACGCGTCCCCTCCCTCACCCTTCCTCTCCTCGTGAACCACCTCTTCCCATTCACGTGACCATTCCATCTCATTTCCATTATTCTTATAGAGAGAGAGAGAGAGAGATTTGAGGTGAAGATAATGGAGTCAAGGGTTTTGGTCAACGCTGTGGCGGCGGCGTGTTGGTGTTGTTTTCTTTTGAGTGCGGTGAGGGGAGATGAAGGGCAAGAGGTGGGAGAGTTCGTGTTGACGCTTGATAAGTCGAATTTCGAGGAGACTGTTTCTAAGCATGATTTCATTGTGGTCGAGTTCTACGCTCCTTGGTATATATCGATTATCTCGATGATTCTCTTTGTAACGATTTTTTCTGGTGATGTTGATTTGTGATTGTGGTTTGATTTGGATCTGGTGTTTGTGTTTGTGTGAGAGTTAGGGAATGGTTGTTTGATGATGCTGATGAGGTTTTGGTGTAGAGTTTGTGTGGTTAGATTATATGGAATTGAGGTGTTGGTGATGGTGTTGAGCGATCGAAGAAGTTGTGACTGAGTATGATTGGATTCTTTGATCGTCGTGTTTCTGGAATTTTTATGCGCACGTCTTTTACCGTTGTTCCATGAAGTATTGTGAGTAACAATCATGGAAAAAACTGTTGATTTCTCTAGAATTTGTTTGATTTTTGGCTTACTTTGTGTATTGAGTGGAGGAATGATGAATGGTGTGATTGAATCAGAAGGGTAAAAATGATAAATTTCTAATATTTCTTTCGTGCCGTGAGAAGGGAAAGAAACCTCTACCCCAACTTCCCGCTTGTGAAAATCCTGCTGTTGGTATGCAACCGGACAGTCTTGTTTTTATGGATTACTGTCTTATTGATTTGGCTATGTCTCTAAAAATGAACCAGGCAGCGGCTCATTTTCTCGTGGATTTTGTTGTATGAAGTTTTCTAGATGGTAGATAGTGGATTCTTTGCCTTTCCTATGAATCATGAAAAGCCAGTGATAGGTTTGTGATTGATGGATGCTAGCCATACTATGCTTTCATGATGGTATTAATTTGTGACTCGTGATTCTATGTGATTATGTGCATCTTTTTGGCTGTGGGACTAACCTTGAAGAAACACTAGTTGTTGCTAGCATCAACTATGATACCATCTACTGCACCTTATCAATTGTGATTTAACATTTACTTGTGTTTCACTGCTAAAATCAAGTTCCCCAGTACCCTGTATATGGTATATATTCAGTAGCTTGACAATTGATCGCCCATTATCTCATATACTTGGTGAAGCATGATAGTTGATTGATCGATTGCAGGTGTGGCCATTGCAAGAAACTAGCTCCAGAGGTAATTGTTAGTGAAACTTATGCTTATATTATGAATGGATCATTAGACATTGTGTCTTTTTTAAATTTGGAGACTTATACCTCCGCTAACTGTGCAGTATGAGAAAGCTGCGTCAGTTCTCAAAAGTCATGATCCTCCCATCGCTCTTGCAAAAATTGATGCCAGCGATGAATCAAACAAAGATCTTGCATCCTCTTTTGATATCAAGGGTTTTCCTACATTGAAGATTCTGAGAAATGGTGGCAAGATCGTCCAAGAATACAAAGGCCCGCGTGATGCGGACGGTATTGTATCTTATCTGAAGAAACAAAGTGGCCCTTCCTCTAATGAGATAAAATCTTCTGAAGACGCTGTTGCGGTTATTGGTGATGACAAAGTAGTTATTGTAAGTATTACAAGTTCTTGGCGTCTGATCTCCCATTGTTTCTTCCAGGTCTAGGTATTTTGAATTCTTTGTGAATCGGTATAGGTCGGTATCTTTTCGGAATTTTCTGGAGAAGAGTTCACAAACTTCACACTTTTGGCGGAGAAGTTGCGATCTGACTATGACTTCGCCCATACTTTGGATGCCAAGCTTCTTCCTCGGGGAGAATCATCAGTTTCAAAGCCTGTTGTTAGGTTGTTTAAGCCCTTTGATGAACTCTTTGTTGACTTCCAGGTTTGTGAACTCGTGTATTGTAATTTCTTTATTGGTTTTCATTGATCTGAATGTCATTCTTCATGACGGTTTTTAAATAATTGATTAAATTAATATGTACAGGATTTCCATGTTGATGCTCTTGAAAAGTTTGTTGAAGGTGCCAGTATTCCTACTGTGACTCTTTTCAACAAGGACCCGAACAATCACCCTTATGTTATTAAATTCTTCAACAAAGAAAACACCAAGGTACATGTATACCATCTTCAATCTGCTTTGAGAATGCACCATATTTCAGAATTTTGTTGGTTATATTTAGACTTTGACAATTTCTTTTATTTTAAAAAAAAAGATTCCACACAGTGATAGTGTTTCTTTTCCATCCGTGCTGGATTTTCATCTTGCATGAAGCATTGGGCACTTCTATTATTTGGGGTAAGCGGGTTGATGTGGGAAGATGTGTTCTTTCATGGTTCCACTCATTCTAAAATACTTCCAGTGATAGTATTGGCTGCACTTCTCCACATTGTTGCAACTTCTTTTTGCTACTGAGCTCTATTTTTGAATAAGATTACTCCATTTCTCCTGAAATACTTAATCATCAGTGTAATTTATAGCTTCACTTTTCCACATTGCTGCTGCTTCTATTTGCTATTGAACTCTGTTTACTGCTAAGTTTTGAGAAAGACGCCCAGTTAAAATTGGGCCCATGGTGTTCATTTCTATTTCTTCCAATTTTTGTCATGTCTTTTTTCTTATCACAACTATCTTTCTTAATCTTTATCACCTTCGATGTGTTTTATAGTTCTCTATGCTCTTGATAATGCACAGATTTTTGATTTACCATTGCTTGTTCCCTCACTTTGCTGACTTCTCTGGATTGCAGGCCATGTTGTTTTTGAACCTTGCTGATGAGACAAGCAGTGCCATTGAGAGCAAATACCGTGAAGTTGCAGAGGCTTACAAAGGAAAGGACATAGGCTTCCTTCTAGGAGACCTTGTAGACAGTCAAGGTGCCTTGCAGGTGAGTGTCCTTTGATTGGTCGTGTTCAACTGTTATTCTGTAAGTAAACATTTGTGATGATTCTTGAATGTGCAGTACTTTGGAGTGAAAGAGGAGCAGGCTCCAGCAATTGTTATTCAGACCAATGATGGAAAGAAATACATTAAACCAAATGCTGAACCTGAAGATGTTGCTGTGTGGATTAAGGAATTCGAGGTAATGCCTGTTCTACATCTGTCGATGTATCTATTTTTGGAAGTAGTGTTCATGTTTATCTTTCATTTTTTAGGGGTAAGTAGGTAACCTTCTATTGTGTAACTACGATACTACAGGAAGGAAATTTGCTTCCACACAAAAAATCTGAGGCCATTCCTGAAACTAATGATGAAGCAGTTAAAGTAGTTGTTGCTGACACTCTTGATGAGATAGTTTTCAACTCTGGGAAAAATGGTGAGGATTTTCTTCATCTAATTTGTTACTGCTAGTTGAGGAACTTTTGGTTGTTGCTGATTTTGCTACTCTTTGTGCTAGTTTTTTTGGAATTTTATGCTCCTTGGTGTGGACACTGCAAAAAGTTGGCCCCAACCTTGGACGAAGTTGCTGTTTCCTTTGAAAATGATCCAGATGTCATAATCGCCAAGCTCGTAAGTTTGTTCTCTTACCTTTTTGGAGAAAAGAGAATTAGTCTGTTTTGACTTTCTATTTAGGCATCCCTTGTCGACATTTTTAGAATGGGTGTGGAACAGTAGACCAATTTCCATAGAATTCCGACTTCTTATTTCTCTTCAGATATGTTCTTTAAAATTGACGCACTTGATGCCCAAGTTGGAGTATACCCAGATGTTCTTGAAAATGTTGGGTGTATTTCTTTGTGGTGAAGTTGGAGTTTGAATGAAAAAGGAGCTTCTACCTCCAAACTTGAAAAAAGATGCCTTTTTTCTCTAAATCTTGTCAACAGAATAACTTCCTGTATTGTTCAATATGATGATCTTGAAATGTTTTATGAGGAAACCGAATATATCATGACACGAAGTTTCTTTTTTGAATTGATTCCTCCTGAAGCAATTTGAATATCTCTGCAGTTAACTTCAACACTTTCTACTACTATAATTGACGTAAATTCCATCTCCCATGAAAGTTTTTGAGCAAATCTGTCCATGAAATGTTTACCAAACATCAAAAGTTGAACAGTTTTTTTTTTTTTTTTGTTTATTATCTACTGGATCAATTTCTCCAAGTCATCTTGTTGAAGTATTAAGAATATCTTGATACATGATAACTACTCCGACATGCTGAAAAAATACCAGATGTTTGGGCATCTATGCGTTGCCCCTAATCGCTGGAGTGAAATCTGAATGTTGCAGGATGGTACTGCAAATGACATTCCACAAGATATTTTTGTGGTGAAAGGGTATCCAACCTTATATTTTCGATCGTCAAGTGGAGATGTTGTGCCGTATGATGGAGACAGGTCCAAGGAAGACATTATCGAGTTCATTCAAAAGAATAGGGATCAAGCTCCTCAAGAGTCTTCACTCAAGGATGAGCTGTAATTCAGGTAACTACTGTAACATGTTAATTAAAACTATAACATAGCCATAGCCATGATCAGTAACATAGCCATAAGACCCAACAAATAATACTATAATTAAATACATATTAATCATGTAGCTATAATCCATGATCCTTATTCTTCTTGTGACAACGTGAATAAACCTTTTAACTTTGGTAACTCTAGATTCCCATTAGAGAAGTTTTCGTTAATTTTCATCCATGCATAAATGTCATTGTGTAAGCCATATCAATAAACACCACGATGCGTAATAGGCTGATCCTCATTTTTTCGAGTTCTAGAATATCTGGATAAATTACTTGTATAGATCTCATTGAAAAATGAGCTTCTTCTTTTCTTGTGTCTAATGCAACAGTCGCTATTTCAATCCTAACTAAATCAAGTTCCTAGTTAAGATGGGATGTGGCTCTTGTTTGTCTTTGGAGGTTGATAGATTAACAAAATGAACGAAACTAATCTCTAGTTCCCTATGGCAGGAATGAGTCAATGACTTCTTCAGTTCTTCAATGCTGAGCTCTGTTGCATTGAAAAAAGAAAAACTTTTTATTGCTCCGAATATTTCTAATGCCCCTATGTGGAAGGATTAAAAATATTCAATCCTCTTTGCAGGCCAAGCTGTGTTGTGTCTGAAGGGATGATACTCATTATTGAGCACAGCCTACACGTCACAGGCAGTTCCTGTTTTATAGCCGGATGAATGCTGTCGGAGGTCCAGGGCAATGCCCTTTCATAATGATGCCATCTTTCTCTTCCGGGTGCAACACATGTAGAGACATATTTCTGAATAAAATGCTACCCAAATGACTCACCGAACCATTTTAGAGGAAATAGTTCAGGTTTTGAGCATATGTAGTTCCTTCTGTTAAACATCAGTTATGAACGAAAATTTTCTAGTTGAGTAATGGTTTTTCTATTCCTTCCTCTGGTTGCGCCCTTTCTTTTTTGGTAATGTGTTGGTGAGCTTCTGTTCCTCCTCTTGTTCCTAAAAAGAAAAAGCAACTTGAATCATTTATTAGGCATATAAAAATCTTATTGACTTAAGTATCGTCGAAATCAGTCCCCGAGAAAATCTTTTCAGATCCGATTAATCGGTCTGTTATTGCAAGAGGCTTCAAGCGAAATGAGTAAGATCAGTCACAACATTTAAAATTCATAAGATCAGGCTCAACATATAAGATTTATCACATAGATATCTGGGATCATAATCTCAGACTCCTTATCCCATTTCACATAAATATTATGCATATGGCGCATCTTCGTCTCTTTTGGAGGGACCCGAAACCCTGGCAGGTTGTACAGTGATATTGTACAATGATGATTTTGCGTCATTGGATGTCTCAATCCAATGGTTCAAAAAAAAGAAAAAAAAAACCCAAAAGAAAAGGATTAAACACTTTAAACAAAAACAAAATACCCTGAACAAAAATAATATACCCTGAACAAAAATTAAAATACTAAAAACAAAAATTAAACAATAAAAAGGCATCCTAAATTGAAAATATAAACCCTAAGAAAAAATTCTAACCTAAAAATAAAACCCTAAACCTTAAAGTAAAAGCACTTAACGAAAAATGAAACCCTAAAAAAGTGATTAAAAAACCATGAAATAAAGATACTATAAAAAAGAATCCTAAAAATAAGAACTTCAAAAAATCAAAAAAAACAAAAACAAAAACAAATTTTGCACGAAAAAACTGATACTCCCTCCGTCCAAAAATAATTATATATAACACTTTCATTTTGTCGTTTTTTTTTTTTTTGTTGTATTATTCAACCTAGCATTTTGAGGAGTTTTATTTTACGTCTTAACAACGGTAGAAAGTTATATCACTGACATCAGGTTGTAATACATAATTTAAATTATCATTAATCTTTCATGATAATTTTTCAAAAAAATGATGTTTAATCGTCTCGCGAAGCGGATTAAACTTTTTCTTAACAAATGCGCCTAGTCAACCTATTATACTCCCTCCGTCCGATAATAATTACTACATAAACATATTTTGCATTATATACATATGAATATAAGTCGTTTTCATATAAAATCACGTCTGATCGTCCTGTCCCGCGACATGTCATATTTTGCACTCTATACATATGAATATAAGTTTTGTTTTCATATCAAATAACATTTGATCGTTCAGTCCCATAACATGTATTATGTTAAAATACATAATTAATATAACATTTCATATTTCACGATAAATTTATAAAATGTTACGTTGTACGTATGTCAAACTTTACATTGATGTGTGTCAGGTCAAAATATTACGATTATTTTGAGACGAAAGGAGTAATTATTTTGTATTGAAAGGAGTGCTGACATATATTAGTTTAGTGTACTTTTGATCGCAATAGGTGATCCTGCTCCCGTTTGGAGTTTGGAGTTTGAAGTTTGAAGTTTACTAATAGTACAAGTCAATCCATCTTGTGACTCACTTTGAGATATTAATGATTTTATTATCTAGAGAAGCCTCCCGGGCTAGCATCAGTATCTCCGACTTTCATTAAGGTTTTAAACTTGGTTAAGGGAGAACATAGTTTGGGCACCAAATAGCTTAACATAGTGGGCAACCCTTTTGCTATAGACTAGAGACTGCATGATTTTATAGTGCCTAAGAGCAAGTGGAATCATTAGTAAAAAATGATGTCAGTGTTAATAAATTTATATCAAATAGAAAAAATAAAGTTTCGATTATATCTAATATTAAAATAGAACTGTATTAAATTTGATTTCAAATTTAAAATTGAATTTGAGTGTATATTCATTCTTGTCACGTTACCACTTCATTTAAAAATCACTTAAAATCAAGGGGTTTTGAAATAAAATCAAATATTGGAGTTAGACTTCTACCATTTTAAAACTATTTGATTCTAAAATAAAAACAAACACTAAAACAAGAATTCTATAATATTTAATCAAAAATACTTTTGGATGCCTAAGAGCAAGTGGAATCATTAGTAAAAAATGATGCAGTGTTAATAATTTTATATCAAATAGAAAAAATGAAATTTCAACTATATTTAATATTAAAATAGAAATGTGTCAAATTTGATTTCAAATTTTAAATTGAATTTGAGTATATTCATTCTTGTCATGTTGCCTCTTCATTTAAAAATCACTTAGAATCAAGGAGATTTGAAATAGAATCAAATATTGGAGTTAGACTTCTACAATTTTAAAACTATTTGATTCTAAAATAAAAACAAACACTAAAACAAGAATTCTATAATATTTTATCAAGAGCAAGTGGAATCATTAGTAAAAAATGATTTCAGTGTTAATAATTTTATATCAAATAGAAAAAATGAAGTTTCAATTATATCTAATATTAAAATGGAACTAATTGAATTTGAGTGCATTCATTCTTGTCATATTACCTCTTCACACGTTACCTTTTCATGTAAAAATCACTTAGAATCAAGGGATTTTGAAATAGAATCGAATATTAGAGTTAGACTTCTACAATTTTAAAATTACTTGATTCTAAAATAAAAACAAACACTAAAACAAGAATTCTATAATATTTTATCAAAAATACTTTTGGATGCCGCTGCACTGATTTTTAACTCTATCGCTGGATTACGAGGCAAAACTGACGCACGGATTTGTTCTTTCTTGCAAAGAATCATTATCAGCCGGTTCTTTCAGTCTTTTAAGAAAGAATCGACGGTTCTCATCCACAAACCGTTTCTCCTATAAGTGACTCATCAAGTCTTATTGCCGTCCATTTTTACCACAAAATACCTAAAACTTGAGATTTGAGAAAATTATAGTAATATGCGTCTCATTAATTGTTTCTAAATGTGGATGTAGTTAACATTGGATTAGTCATCATCACCCCTTACGCAACACTGTATATTACTACAATCCATCAAAGTCTTATTCTTCACACAATATGAAATATTACACGGTGAAATGCGGCACGTAGCTGAAGTTGTCCTAAGAATGACAATAAAACTGATTAAAATCATAACCGAATTTCTTGAAAGAACCACAAGGTTATATATAATGATTATCTCAGAGTATATAATCAGCAATACGTTATGTCGGCATTACCTTATGTCTCAAGATATCTCCATATTTATTGATTATATATGTATTTTTGAATTACACATATACATGACACATTTGTCTTATATAATTTTTAAGTAATATTCATGTTGCCGAACATCTCGGATGGATTTAAATACAAAACATCAGAACTATTCTCATTCTATTGATCTTCGGTGACCATAGATGTTTCTCCTCCTCTTTTAAACTTGGAGTCACCGTGCAACTGATTATAATTACCTGCAGCCATCCTAACACGAACACATACTTAGATCGTAACATGTTTAGTTCAGGAGTTCATACTAAGATTGTGACATTCAGTAAGCAATATAACAACTTAGATATCCATTCCTCTTAACCTTTTCCATTTTTGCATTCGAATATCGAATGGCAAGCTGAGTGCTTCCAAAACGGACCTCAATACTTGTTACAGATCAAACTTCGATTTAGTTGATCATACTATCTACTTAAAACCATTAAAAAGGTGGAATGGAGTATGTTTATACTCTTGATCAAACATGTACCAGTTGACACAGAAATGAACCTCTTCAATATTTCACGAACTTGGGTAGAGCACAGGGAGCACCGAAACCATGTAACTGAAAATAGCTGCAACAGTTTCTGTACCTCCTTATTAGAGCTCGTCCTTGGCAACCTGCTTGGTCTCTGTATCTCCATATGGAACAAGATTCCCTCCCTGTAGACATGTATCATCGTTATTATATCCGAGTCAAACTTACCCCTGTATAACCATTCACAGGACTCCATTTCCGCGACAAAACAGGTATCGACAAAGATAAGATAAACCAAGGATCACCTCATATTCCTTAATACATGTCGCAATGTCTTCAGGTGCTCTAATTGGCTTAACGTACTTCTTCTTGTCACCAGATTCGAGTAAAAGGAGTGGAGCTTGATTCTTGTCAGCTCCCAAAAACTATTCGTGTAAGTCATAAATGGTCGAATGTCAAAAGGAAAGCTCGTCGTAGGGAAGATACACACATTGTAATACAGACGGGGAAAAAAGTATCACCTTTAGCATGCCATAAGCATCCTCTATGTCGCTTATAAGAAAGCGCATGCCCTTTCCTTTATAACTCTTGGCAATTTCATCATATTTCGCTTTGCAGGTGTTGCTTCCTTTCTCGGCCATGTCCAGTAATAGAATTACCTGTCAAAGTGAAAAAGAGTGCATTTCAAAATAGTGATCAGAAAAAATACGCCAAGATTTACAGGAGTTGCCTCAATGCTGTATATTCAGATTCTTTCCAAACCTCCTAGAGTTGTTGCTACAAAGTGGTCACATTCTCACCACGGGAAGTGACAGTGTCTAATTCCTGTCGACATCGAAGCATGTTGGTTGAGAACCAAACCAAAGGAAATAGAAACTCTGGTCAGATGGCATCGTAACAGGACATTCGTGCAGAGAGCATGTGTGGAATGATGGTTTCGCACATCGGCCGTGAAGCAAAACAACAGATACTACATGCGTTTGAAACATTCACAGTCCATCAGTTTGGGCATTGGGTTAATGAATCACGGTATCGTTTGTTCATACATATGTGCTACCCAGTCCCGGTTTGAGGCAATGGGCTCCTACGTTGGGCTCTTCATTGATCATTATAACAAGTATCGAAACCCATAAGGCACGGCGGGCAGAAAGAGAGGTGATAAGGCCTAGAATGTCGTGTCCCGTCCGAAAGAATAAAGAGCTAGTGTTTGTACCTTGACATCTTCACTTGTAAAGATTTGAACAATTGATGGGTCATTCATATTATCCTTGGTGAGTATAGTTACAGGAGGAGAGCTGGCTTCTCGGATAAACTTTTCAAGAGCGTCGATATGAAAATCCTGCAAGCACATGGATACAGTACAATGAATTACCTCAATCTTGGCTCGTCCTTCAAAAATTACAAACATGCTTTTATCAACCGTCTCAAGATGATAATGAGAAAGGGAGGTGACGAAATGCATTGATCTAGATGACATAAAACCGTAAGCGAGACCGGTAAATATGAAATGAGAGGTGTCTCCAAACCTCGAAGTCAACAAAGGGCTCATCGAATGGCTTGAACAACCTAACTATGGGCATCTTCACAGGCGGCTCTCCACATGGAAGAAGAGTGGCATTCCAAGTATGTGCAAACCGAAACTCTGGCTGCAACTTCTCTGCTACGGATATGAAGTTCTGGAATTCCTCCCCTGCGAAGTTAGGAAAGAGCCCAACCTAAAACCGACGTGTATAAGTCAGCTCTTTGAACAAAAACTTTAAAAGAATATCCAAATCGTATCAAGATCACTAACAACAACGACGTTGTGGCCGCCAAAAATAGCTTTAGTCTCTGTATCAGTCATAATCAGGATAGATGCCGGATCAGTTTGTTCCTTCAGATAAGCAACAATGCCATCCGCATCTCGAGGACCTTTGTAGTCCTGGATAACCTTGCCTCGCTTTCTCAGTATCTTCAGCACCGGTTGCAGCTGAGAATCAATGTCGCTGATTCCATACTTGGCAGCAAGTTTCATGTTCTTTTTCTTAGTGGCGTCAACTTTTGCCAGAACAATCGGGGGATCGTGACTGCTCAAGATTGATGCTGCCTTCTTATACTGCACAGTCCACGACATAAATCAACCCATTTTGTGTGTGTTTGAGCAAGAATAGACGTGACTCTATGAGGAGATCACTGAAAAGAAACTGTGGCGTTTACCTCTGGTGTAAGTATCTTGTGGTAGCCGCACCTGTTAAAGTTCAATCAGATCTTTAAGTTAAGTTCCAGCAAGATGCAGTGGCATACAAGAATTAGGATCGATTGCTAGGATATCAATACGAGCAATAGTCACTTTCGATTAATAAGTAAGAAGTCTCATCTCATCCCATTGACTTTAAAAGGCCAAACACTTGAAGTTCAATGGAAAGAAAAACAGTTTTTAATGACAGTCCAAAAGCGACTGTGCACAACTTCTCAATTTTGAAATATCTCAAAGGTATCTAGAAATATAAATCAAATCAGAATATGAAATCAAAGAAATAAAGGATTAGCAACTATACCACGGAGAATAGAACTCAACAACCACAAACTTGTGCTTGGAGACAGTATCAGAGAAATTGGATTTAGTCAGCGTGAGCACAAACTCGCTCTCATCCTCGAAGTCAATCTTGAATTCTTTCTTTTTTGGAGCAGCTAATATCCCAAGAAACAAGAAGGGGACTAGGAGTGAAATGACGAGGAGGATTGATTTCTTCGATGCCACCATTGTGCTGCAGACGTTGATGCTCAAACTCTGGCTCTGGTTGCTTTCTGTGTATAGTTGTTTCGCTTGATCTTGTTGCTTATTTTGATCTACAAGTAGAGAGACAACAACGAGTTACTAATTGATCGGAAAAGAGGACCAGAGAAAAAGTGATGTAGCCAGGCTTCGCCTGCGAAGGGAAGGAGCAATGGTTGGTCCAGTCGCTAGCTTTTGGTGGGAATGCAGTTACCCGCCAAAGCAAGATAGCCGTAGTTGGCGGTTAGGCGAAGGTTTCTCTTGTTAAAAAGTCGTCAAAATGATTCTATCAAATTAGATCATTAGACAGGAGATCTAGTCAAGAAGGAAGGGTTGGATTACATTTTGCAAAGGAAGAACGAGGACTGATCACTGAAGAATAACATGAGATAGAACAGTAGGTAACACGAGAACAGTCCCAATCATCGTGCATTGCCCACATCTAGATATGAGTTCCGAGGTACAGGTTAACAAACTAATGAAAGAGTTGAAAGCGGCTTCACGACTTAGATATATAGCTGAATCTAGTAGTGGGCTATATTGGTCCTCCCATGAAGCTAGTCCTAAGATTTGTTCGCTAGAGTTCTCTAACTCTTCATTATTAGAACTTAAAGCATTTTATATAAATACTAGTAAAAGACTCTAACCTAACGCAAAGGGCGAACCAGCTATTGGTAATTTTGTGATCGCGTGCTGACAATTGAGTCATCTGTTATCCTCCTTCGCTCCAACCCCCGCGAAGATCTGCCAGTTTACAACCGAGTCCCTAATCTTCTCACATGGCACAATTAACAGGTCGAAATGGCATACCAGCTTAAGACGAATTGGCACAGCATCAAGCAGAATCACGATGAAAAAGGCTTCACTAACAAAGATTTCTTTGAGAACCGGCATTAGACATGCACCTGCATTAAAAAACAACTGATCATGGAGAGGTAATGTGGTCGAAAATGCAAGGTTTATGCACAGCACTATGCAGCAAGCATAACCAAACCTCACCAGGGTACACTGGTCCAGCATATGCCGCATCAGATGGCACAATTTCACAAGGAAAGACGAAAGTTATTTGGATTCAACATGAGGTTTTCCCAAAAAAACAAACCATCCATTTAACTTAAGAACCAAATATATTTACAAGATATTAGCGCTAGAAAATATATACAATTGGAAAAAAGAATTAGAAGATACGAAGAAATGTAACCAACAACTTGGAAACTCTCATCATCCGCATCCTTGAAGCCCAAAGCTGCTTGTCTTGAGCACATAACTGGAGTGAAATGTTTCATTCAGGAGCCAATCCAAAAACACCAACTTACAAATGAATGTAACGGGAGCGAATCTCTCATTCAGATCCTAACTAGAGCTGCACAATGTCGACAGTTCAAAACCTTGAGCAGAAAACCATCATCATCTACTACTAGCATTCTGCCAAAACTCCTACCATCATTCTGGTCACGCCTGACCCTGAAGTATATAATCTTGTGACAATAAATCAACCGTTCGATCTCCATCATATACAACCGATCGTGCTCGAGTAATATAGAGCTTCAGGTTTTGCTAAGACTTGCTGCCACTGGGAACCTGTACCCTGACGATTTCATAAGCTTTAGCAGCTTCCAATGTAAAGCTCTCCAAGGCCTCGAATATGGGAATCAACCCAGCTTGTATGCTCCTAGACACCGCATCATGAACCAACTTGACAGCTTCCTTGTGCCCTGCTCTCTGGTCTCGTACTTTCCGCTTCAGCGTATCAAGATCAACCTTCAAGTCATCAAGTGGCAAGACCCCATTTTTGGAATGTAACATAGAGAGACTAACTCTATCAGGTTTTGAATCATGACCATGTGCGCGACTCCTTCCCTTCTCCTCGCGAAGGGAGTGGATTTGTTTCTCGTAATTGATGAAAGCATGGTCAGCTTTCACTCTTTGGCGTTGCTCTTCATCTTGCCTTTCCCATAGTTGGTGCAAGCTCGTTGCAAAGTCATGCATTGCTGTTTTGACCGCAGATTCTGAGATCCTGTCCATCACTTGGTTCCAATCATGGCAAATTACAAACACTGGTGGAGCGCCGATCCGTCCAGGGGAAAATGGAACAATGCCATCAGGAGATTCTTCTGGTCGATGGAGAAGGCACCTTGAAAGCCACCCGTTGAGAGATTCAGCATAGAATCTCTGGGTATCAATCCACTGGTTGAAGCGGCTGGACCATTTCAATAGCTGCATTTCCAGTGCAAGGGTCGCCCTCACACTTGAATCTTGGCGTAGACCTGTGTTTGCTTTGAGGGTTTGAGTTTTGCTCTCTAGAATTGCTTGGAACTGCCTCTGATGGGACTTCAACATGGAACTCCACATCCTCCTCAGTCTGCACAAAATGATCATTGCATTTTTAAGCAACAGAACGATAATTTTGAAAATATGATTTATCTTGTAAAATGTAGCAATTTCTACTATACCTAAGCGTAGCAAAATCTAGTATGCAAGACTACTTGGAGCATAAACTATAGTATAACCTTTTCCATGGGAACCATCTTTTGTTCCATTTTCTTAAATGTGGAATGTCAACGGAGTTAGAGAACACGAGTACCAAGGGCCAGACTGTTAGCTGGTCCTCGAGGAATCGATGATTTACACACAGCAACACCGACCTTGGTGCTACTATCATATTCAAGGTCTACGGAGAACGAGATGTACATAACCTTCACCGTCGTTTTAAACAAGGGAGAGATTGTTCCCCGATGCACTCATGACGAAAGAATAAGAAAAGGAACAAAATAAAACAAATAACAAAATAACACAAAGTAGAACATAGAAAACAAAGTGTGCTACAAATTATGTGATAAAGATCAATTCCGAAAAAGGAAATTCTTACCCAAGCACTAAATCTGTTATTTTGGGCTGCAATTCGCCATCTCTCAATTTGTGTATGCTGGTGGATATAGCCTCGACAGATTTAATAGACACGTCAATTTTCGTCAGAAGCTTTCTTATTGACGCTTGCATGGCCTCAACTTTACCAGTATCCGCTCCTCCCTCATCTAGCCATTTGAGCTTCTTGCACTGCTTCTCATACCTGATGCGCAGCCTTTCTTCAGCCTAAAATCAGCACAATGACCTAAACAAATTGAGCAACATGTAACAAGAAAGAATTGAGCAACAATGGAACAACAGAACAGATCAAGTGAAAAGCATTAAGCATTTTCGAGCAAGTGCTCCAGCACATCTCAAAAGCGAACGACTAGTGACAAGCCAATGGAGGATTCGACTGTAATATGTGCATCTACCATACTAATGAATGCGAAGTTGAAAATGGGTAGTAAGCAGAATCTGCTGCTAACATTAAGAGCTGAGAAAAATGAACAAATTATTGAATTTCCAAAGTAACATATAGGAATTCTTGTAATCTATCAGAGTTTAGTAGACAAAAGCCAAGGGGTTTCGTTGATCTATTTTATATAGCATCAAAATGTAAAAAAGAAAACAGTCCCTAGTTATATGAAGGGAAAATCTTTAGTAGACAAAAGCCAAGGGGTTTCGTTGATCTGTTTTATATAGCATCAAAATGTAAAAAAGAAAACAGTCACTCGTTATATGAAGGGAAAATCTGATTAACGAAGAAATATAAATTGCATTTTTATGATAGAATGCACGAAATACTCAGTCCTCCATTCTTCCTTGGGAATAAGGGCAAAGTTAAGTATGTTGCATGACCACAGAACCCAATTTCGCCGAGAGAATTCTATTCATTTTGAAAAAAAGAAAGTTATAAATCTACTTTTTTGTCTGAACAAGACAAACTCCATCACATGCATAGGGCATTTGAAACACGATTGCATCATGAGATATCAACATTTGCACAAGAACAATTACCTTTACTTCTTCATACAGTTTCTTCTCCCACATATACAACTTGTCTAAAGTCGCGGCAAGGCTGCCAGAGTATCTGCTATCAAACAAACCTTCGGTACCATTTCTAGTAGTCCTTCCTCTACTGGAACTCGATGGCGGAGATGGATTTGATGCAGCAAGAGAGGAGGAAATGGCTGGTGCAACCGAGTAAAGGAATCTGGAAAGTCTGACTGCAATGATAAACAAGTAGCTATCAGAATATGCATCACCATTGAAAAGGGTCAGTTTGTGTGGAAGACGAAGACAAGTTCAATTTGATCATGGCACTCGGTTGTCAGCATGGAAAAAACTATATCTAGCGATTAGATAAAATCTTGGATATTTCGATATATGAAACCTGAATATTTCATTACTATATAATAAGCAAAAGATTTCAATCAATCTATTCATACAGCAACGAAAACAATTTACAAGAGTGATCAATGCTGCATCCAAACCTTACACCTATCGTTTCTCTTTCATAAGCATCAAATTGAGCTTAACAAGTCAGGACTACTCGAGTGTCAGCAGCAGCAGTGCACTCTTCTCCAGGATCAGAGCGGAGACAATCTAGGAGCTAAAAAAGGTATAAAAAAACTCGATATGCCACTGTTTCTATCAAAAAGATTCAGCCAAGAAACATAGCCATAAACAAATCTAAATGGCTTCCCAAAGCATGAAAGATCAGATTTCGGAAACTGTAAAATGCTGATAACTTTGCTCCTTGAACTGCTTATTGGACATGAAGTGGGTACCAATCAATAGCTCTGTGAATCGCAAATAAAAGTCCATTTCTATGTATTCCCATAGCAAATACTACCACAGTGACAAATATGAAAGATATCAGGAAAATCATACATCATGAGCATTGCAAAAACAAAGATCAAACAATCATTTCTTACCTCCTAAGAAGGTGCCCCGAGACCGATACGGCAGCTTGTCCGTCTCAAGCAACAGAGACACCTCCTTCCCATAATGAACAGCAGCACAAAATTCATCTTTAATTTCCCTGGCAACCTCCCTAAGGTCACGCGCGCCGTGAGTTGCCAACACAGTTGAGTTGCTGATCTTAGGCGAGCCAATATCGTGAGGATTGGGGCCTTCTACTTCGGTTCTGACCCCATTAATCTCTCGGTTCACATGCTCTTTTATAGTCGAAGTGCTTGCATCACTACCAGGGCTGCAAACCTTGATCTCAATTGTCTCATCCGGGTGATGATCTTGCATTAGCACCGGCTTTGGCGCAGCCATAACGTTGGAAGTTCCTTCCCCAAAATTATCTCCTTCCCCCTCTTCAAGCCCACCTAAGTTTTTGCTTCTATGTCTTTTGCTACTCCTGTAGAAACCATTCAAACCCTCATCTACTCTACTCTTCTCCTGCCTAAAACTCTCCCTAAGTACTTCATTTTCAGTCTCCTCTTCCAAATCAGGAATGTTTTCTCTCTCCCTCACTTCATTCGAATCAGGGCTACTCGAATTCGATCCATACCCATACCTACTATGCTTATAATACTCCAGGTAAACATTACTCTCGACGTCTTTAAACGGATTGAAATAGTCCCAAGAAGACGCCTCAGGTGACGGAGGTGCTGGCGGAGGCAGCAGCTGCTGGTCCTTTTGCCTACTTCTACCATCCATACCCGGAGAACCCCTATTAAACCCATAATACCCTGCATTTCCATTAGCCTGATAGCTTGAAAACTCGGGGTACATATAAATGGGATTAGGCTTGGGTTCCTCGTATATCACAGATGGCATCACGGTCGACACCTTCTTCATGTAATAAGTACCGAACGAACCCTCCTGATAATACGACTCATGATACGCATTGTATGGATAAGAATAAGAACCATATGGATTCCCCATGAACACATTAGGTGTGTAAGTGATCTCTGGCTTCGGATCAGAACCTAAATTGTTCAATTCATCATCTTCAATCTCAATGTGACCAGATGGACCCGAACTCACCTCCGAATCAGACAGATGCAAATGTGATCCCTCCATTGCTCCCTCCTCCTCCTTTCCCTCCCCATCAACACTCAGTCGGTTCAGAATTTCACCAGAAACCGACAACGAAGAAGACGAAGAAATAGAATTCGACCTCACCTTCTTCCTCCTCCTCCTGCCTTTCTTCATCCTATTACCATTCTTCCCTTCATCGGACGGCAATGTCAGCACCGGCGACGATCCAGACGAGCACTCCGACGCAGCAGCAACCACAATCTCTTCCTCCACAAACCTACACAACGCATCCCCAACATCCCTAAGGGCCGAAAAATACGACAAATGCGCCGCGGCGAGAGCATATCGTTGATCCGCCGCCGCCTTCACGAGCAGCTTCCTTTCCCTGCATAGATTCACGAGCGGCGAATCCATACTCTTCGATCCGCCGCAACCCATTTCACCAAATCGTAAATCGAACAGAACCCAGAAGCCAAAACCCTAATCATCCATCATGATACCCAAAAAAACACAAGCAATGGTTTAAAAAATGGGCAAATGGGTCGGCATTGTTGGACAAAGGGTGGGCAAAAATGGCGGCAGATCTGGAAATGGGGTTGATTAAAGGGGTCAATTAGTGGAGACAGAATGATGGGGAATCAGCTCTGATTGTGATCGGAGTGATTAATGGAATTGACTGAGTGTTTAGCTGAATACTTTGAGCAGGTGAGAGCTCAGAGAATGAAGAGATTGTTCTTGCTTTCATGCTCGTTGCTTTCCATTGAAGGAAAAGGCCAAAAGGGTATTCGTTGATTCGAGTTTCGAGCTCTGATTTCTTCAATGGAGATGAATTTGATGAAGAGAACAACAAATGTGATGTGAGATTGTGATGATGATGAAGATTGTTGTCGGGGTTTGCTTTGAATTCAATGCTAATGCTTCCATCAAACAATGTGAGAAAATTTGGATTGTTTAGGGGTTAGGTTTATGGGAGGTTTGAATTTTGATGGGGTTGTGTTTTTCAATGTTTACTGTTCTAGTTAGTCATAAGAAAATTGAGATAAAGTTGAATATAATATATACATTGTTTGATGTTTGATCAGGAAGTTCTCATTGAAATTGTCTAAAACGGTCATTGAATAGCATGAAAAAAGCTTATCTACAACTTCAACACGTATAATAGGATACGAATCATTTGTATTTATGTTTAGAGAAATTTTGTGAGTAATCTACGAAGAAGAATGTAATGGTCGTTTAATAAAACAGCATGTACACAAAAACATGTACTCCCTTCCAAATCATGTTTTTCAATGAGATTTGTTATATAACTGAATAACATAAAAATGTCTCATGAAATACTTCTTCGTATCAAATAAATTATGATGACATGTATTTCAATATATATTTTTTGTTCTTAACAATGTTAGTATAATCTTAAACTTGTTAAAGATTAAAATACATAAATTAATTTATTATTAATATATCATAATAATTTTATAAAAAATAACATTTGATCGAATTAAATTATACCTTAAAATATATGTCATCGTAATTTACTTTGGACTAAAAAAATATAACCTTAGAAACCAAGAAAGCCATTTTTCTTTTAGACTGATATGATCAAACTAGATAATAGGAGTTCGTGCCGAATTAATTATAATAATTTGACTCTACACAATATTTTATATGTAATAATTGTTATGAAATTTGATAAAAAAAAAAATTTTAATGATAGTGGAATTTATTATAATAGTTGATAAATGAATTAGTGGAATGCATTGTAACGATTTGACATTATTTATGTTAAAAATAAAAAATAAAAATGCTACATATTTTTTAAAATAATAAAAAAGAAAGTGTTGCAAAGAGTCTTGGATGGAGGAATATATATATATACTTCCTTTGTCTATTTTACAACACTTTTTTTTATATTATACTATTCAAATTATAATATTTTTTTATTTAATATATTTTTCATTTCATAAAAAAATATATCATTTTTCTTTTTTAGATATCTCACAAAAATTACAATATTTTCTTATCTGAAAAAAATATTCTTATAATATCAAAAGTAGTACTATCATACTAGTAACACTTTATATTATATCAACTCATTTCATTCTCGTTTTTTCCTCATTTTTTTTTTCACTCTTTTTTCTAACAAATAGGATAAAAAGATCATTATTTAAAAATTCAATGCACATATTAATTATTGTGCAAGTTAATTTGTTGTACTTAATGTGCAACAGAGAAAATAATTTTTTTATACAAAATTATCAAAATATCCATATTTCGTATTATCTTAATCCACTCCACCATCATTTCTTTTTTTTTTTCTTTTTCTATCTCTCACACACTTATAAAATGTTATCATATAAATTGATGCATCTTTATAAATTTATTCTATATATATATTATCATATCGAATCAAATACAAATGATTAAAATAGACGGAGGGATTACATCGTTAGTATTTAAAAAAAATGAAAAAAAAAGAAAAAGAAGAAAGAAACGATCGCCAGGGGTGAGTCTCTAAAGATAAACGTTACACAAAAACGAGTAGCAATAGGTAACAATAGTGGAACGCATGCTTCAACCCTTCTGTGAATATTTACTGAATCCGTCGACCTACCACAACAACAAAATTACCCCTATGAGTCAGCTGAAATTACCCCTATGAGTCAGCTGCACTGCACTACTGAAAACAGAGATGGACGGACTCATCTACGGAGAATAAAACAAAGCATGGGGCGTGTGAGAGAGTGAGGCGAATGGGCATGGCAGACACATGGCACCAGCATGATCCTCAGTATGGCATTGAGTTCCCACGGTCCGACCCGTCAAATTTGGGTAATACGGCAAACTAAATTAAGAATTTGATTGATTTATCACAATAATCTATATATGAATTGTTTTTTTAATTTCATAATATGCGTCCCCCGACTCATTCAAATTATAATAATTTAATCTGATACGATAATTTATGTGTGTGTTGAATTAATAAGAAATAAAAATTTTGTCGTTGTGAGTATCTAAGATATAAAAGTGAGGAAAAGAAGAAAGAGAAATAAGAATGGATGAGTTGATGCGATATAAAATATGGATATTTTGATATTTTTGTATGAAAAAACATTAAATATGAAAAAATGTTATAATTTGAATTGGACATCTCAAAAAGGAAAGTGTTTCAAATTGAATGGGACGAGAAAAATATACAACACTTTTCCTTTTCAGTTGATCTAATTTACTTACAATTTTTTCTCTTTTATTCAATATTTAATATAAAAAATAAAAATCACATCAATTATATTTTGTTATACTACACCAATTATCCCCTCATAACAACTTCACTACTCCAAAATATATTTTTTTCATCAAATTTTATAAAAATTTAACACACACATAATTTTTGTGTCAGATCAAACGGGTGCAAGTATTATAGGATGGAGAAAGTAAAGATTAATTTGTTCTTTGATTTGTGTCATGGAAGGAGTAAGAAAAAAAAAAGGAGAAAAAGATAATGGGATGAGTTCATGTGATATAAAATAAATAATATAGTTATATTAGATTTTTGTAGATACAAGTTTTCAAATAGGATAATATTATAATTTAATTGAAATATTCTAATTTAATAAATATTATAATTCTTTTAAGACGAAGATATAATAGTATTCACTCCGTCCACATAAGGTACGATATATTCCTTTCGTCATAGAAAAATTCCAATGCTTTGATATAAATATTTATGTGTGTATGGATTTTGCTGTGGCATTACTTATATACCTTTAAAAGCTTGCAAGACAATGAGAGAAAGAAGAGAGGAAAAAAGTGTAAATTGAAATGACAATAAAATGAGTTGGAGTGATATTCTTTTGTCATAAATTAATTGAAACGAAATAATCCGATATGAAAAATTGTGTGTTTATCGAATATATGTTTATTTTATTGAAGAAAAATATTTTATGTGGTAATAGAATTTACTATATCAACTAAAATTTGAGTTAGTAAAGTGTGTTGTACTAGATAAGATAGGTTATTGAAAAAAAAAACATTTCATTTATATTAGGATGATTCAAATAAGAAAACGTTTCATTTATTGTAGGATGGACATGTGAATGTCGTTTTGTCTTGATCTTCAAGGACTATCATAATTTGGTCATTGTAAAAGTAAAACAATGTTGTGACATCAAGTAACATTATTGAAAACAAATGCTCTGATAGTATCACTGAGACCACAAAATAGGAGTTGTATACTCAATTTTAGAATGTTCTCACCCTTTGGATCATTTGTATTAGAAATATGACACATGTGTGCTTCCCAATCATATATTTTCATGTGGTTCTTTTGTTGCGTATTAACATTGATGCATGGTAAACTATAGATGCACTCTAAATCTGTGAAAACATCTTTGGCAACGAAAATAGATGTCTATGGTACTTTGTATGGCCAAATATAGAGAAGTTATGCTGTAATGATTTGAATAAAATTATGATTGGTTGGGTTGAAATCAAACTCAGATAAAGGATTGATAAACTGGAATCAATCCATTGCATTTGTGATTGAAGCTATGATAAGCATTGCTATATTGTTATATAATGAAATTTCAAGACAACTATCTCTTATACTTAAGGTCTCGATTCAATCTATATTTGAGTTGTCGTTCATAAGTATGTGATATATCATATTTTGTTAACACAGGGGAAGAACAACTTCCTTTTACTAAGGCATTATTAGTTGATAGTTTAAGTAATGTGGTACCTTATAATTCGGATCCAAAGTTAAAGTATAAACTTGAACTAATTAACTGCTATTATTGGTAAGATTTTATGATGAAAAATCCGACTCTATAAAAAGGTTATGGAGATTACTTTATGAAGAATTTTCTAAAATAAAATTTGGAATCGTATACGAGAAATTATAGATTTAAATATGTCAAAGGGTCAAGTTGAACAGAATCCGCAAATGATCCGTTTTGATCCCAAGATAACTCCAAATAGTTACGAATATTTCTATTGATGATAAATACAAAAAATCATTATCATTTAATATGATGATTTTTCACGAAGTATGAACAAATATATTTAACTCTGTAACGTGAACAAACATTCACAAAGAAATATATTAATATATGAATCCTATTATATTATAGGATTTGGAAACACTGTTCGTCACGTATGAACGAGACTGAGCGTGTTCATGTGAAGAACTTTGTAAAAAGTTAACATTTAGATATATTGTGTGTGACGATACGTATTATTATACCGATAGTATAATAATATGCATAAAAATCTTTGGACGTAGTCAATAAATGTGATTGATGTAAAATACTAGATGTCATGATAGATGAAATGGCTAAAGAAAGTGTAAATCATAAGATAAAGCAGACTGAAGTATAAGCTCCACAAGTCTAGGAACCAGCTACAACAGCAAAGGATGCCACAAATAGATCCTACTGAACCCAAGGAAACAACACTCTCTGAAAATGCTACAGACGAGGTAGTTCAGAAACCTGTAGACGAGGCAACAAAGGAAGAAATAAATGAAGCTCTTGATCGTGAAGTTAGCCACATTCCCTCACCAAAAAATTCAGAAGTACCTTCTCAACCAAAAGAGACCATCGTAATTGAGGATGAAGGGTCAGAAGCCTTCAACAGCCCCCTATGTATCCAAACAGGCATAGGAAGTGACTTCTGATTCCATGACCTTGAAGGAACTTACAAAACATCTCTTGGGTGAAACTCCTATATCCCAAGGACCACAACACCACCAATAGTTCACACAACGTAGAACATGACAGTTCACAAGTTTAAACAACAAAGTTCACATAGGAACATTAGAAAAGTACTGTTTTTACCTTGGACAATATTGTCTTTGCTTACAAAGCCATAGTCTTTCACCAAATGACTCTTCTTCATCATTTGGTCATTTTCTTCCTCCAATTCCATCTTTTTTTCATTCTTCACTTCCTCCTCCTTTTAATCCTTGTATTGCTCCTCACGCTCGTCATTCTCTTCTACAAAGACCTCTGCTTCTTCTTTAGATACCTCCTCCTCTTCTTCTCAGTCCTCACTCTCTTGACTATCTTAACTCTCATCAACTCCATCCCTCTCCTCCTCTACTTCATCCTCCACAATATCATCCTTTAGCTTCATTTTCCAAATTCTCTTCAATATCATCCTTTTCCTCCGACTTTAGGGTTTCCTTTCAAAGAAATAAAACCCTTAAAAAACCAAACAGCTCATAAGAATTACAGTTCACAGGCTATGAAGTCACAATTTAAACTTGAAATACAAACTGCTCATAGACTATTTACTTTACCTCTGTCGTATTGCTTAAAAACAGTCGAGCTCCTCCTTGCTTGGGTGGACGTCAACAATGTCGTGTGGCTACACTTGAGAAAAAAACAAGGTCATGGCCACGAGTGCAAAAGGAGTAGTCTTATCCATACAGTCGACGCTCCTCCTTGCTTGGGTGGACGTCAACAATGTCGTGTGGCTACACTTGAGATTGAAACAAGGTCATGGCCACGAGTGCAAAAGGAGTAGTCTTATCCATCCAATGGATTATCCTATGGATGCTCACATGATCAGTCGAATTCAGGTGATGCCTTCAAAATGCTCATATATCCAGACCTATAAAGACACAGTGCACAGGTTCAAAACAAAGAATTCACAAGATATCCAGACACATTTTGTTAAGTAAAAAAGCACAGTCCATAGACAATATACGTACCAACAAAAACAAATGCACATCCCTCAACATAAGGAATCGTTGGAATAATTCTCTTGTCCTTTTTTTCTTCGTTTTGATCTATGGATTTGTTATTTCCATCAACTTGTATTTGAATATAGAGTCACAAAGGTTTAGGTAAACCGTTGTACCCCAAGTGAAATCTTCGATTCTTTTCAAATTGACAACATATGCAAAAGCGAAGAACGGAGTCTAGAAGATGGTCTTGTAGAAAAGAGTACAATTGCATACAAATACGATGAAAACCTTAGCAGAATCGCATGTCATTGTTTCATCCTCCTTGATGGCCAATTCAAACATCAAATCACAAAGCTCTTTTCTCCTAGACATCTTCTCAATCCCATCAAACAATCGGCCAAAGGTATCACTTTGAAGCTTACCCTTCAAGTTCACATTCACCCCAACCGACCTCAACCCTACTACCATTGATACATGTTCCCTAGTCAACGGAACAAATATATTCTCAACCCCCCAAAGCAATACTGAGGGGCTATATGGTCATTGGATCTATGATGGTTTTCAAACACGGGTTCGGCATGTTTATGAAATGATAGAAGGGAGTGGGTCTTATCTTCGCGAGGCATGCATCCGCTATCACACCTCTAATATTGTCCATCTTCTCACTAAGATACCAAATTGCGCATTGGGTCTATAAAAGCACTAGTTTTCTATCCTCCTTAGTCGTCCTCTTCTTTTCTGTCTGCGACTTCTCCGTCATCGTCTTTTTTCACGTCTTCTTTGACGTCGTCGTTCCTCTTGGTTCCTCCCTCTTCAGTGTTGTTGTTGTCTTCTTTGTCGCAGTCGTCTTTCACTGTCGTCGTCTTCTTCCTCCGCTTCCCTGTTTGCTTCGGAGGCGTAAAACGTTCCAATCTCGCCATTGTGCTATTCCGTTTGTGTGTTGTGCATTTGGAGGTGGCTAAGATGAGGATTTGGGAAGTTGTGGGAGTTTCAATTGTTTGACGGGTTGAATTCGTGGCCGAGGGGTTCGGTGTGTTCGATCGATGGTTTGATGAGTTCGATGAGTTTGAGTTATGGTGGGAAGAGCAAGGGTTGGGTTAGGGTTAGTTTGGATTGGGTTCGACCAGGAAATATGTGTGGTGAGATTAGAATGAGGATAATGTAAATATTCTATATTTTTTGAGTATCTAAATATAAAAAATAATTACACTATAATTTTTATATGTTGATTTTTATTGTAAAAATTAATTTATCCTTTAATTTGTGTGAGAGAAAGATATTAGAGAAAAAAAATTGGAGAAAATATAATAGGATAAGTTGGAGTGATATAAAATAAAAACTAAAGATATTTTCATATTTTATTATAAAATAATTTCAAATATAATAATATTATAATTCATTTAAAAATATTTCAATTTAATAAATATTACTCACTTCGTTCCACAATAAATGCACCATTTTAACATGACACTCGTGTCGATGCAAACTTTGACACGCACAGAACGACAATCAAAAGTCATTTTTTTATATAAATTTATCGTGAAAAATCAATAATTATATAACTTATATATTTTAACCTAATATATATATGGCGGAACGATTATACATGATTTGATATGAAAATAAAATTTATATTCATATATATAAAATACATATATGTTATATCTATTGTGAGACGGAGGGAGTATTATTTTTGAAGAGAGGGAGTAACGTTAAGACACCAAAAATGTTGCCTAAGGCTATTAAAATGGAGGTTGAAATTACCGAACTGTTATCGAAACCGATAAAGCAGAACTGACCTAACCTATTATCAAATGGTTCGATTTTGGTTTATAAAATGAAATCGCTGTTTAAAACCGAAACGAGCGGAGAAACCGATGATAAATCGATTAACCAAATCGTTTATGATCGATTACTGAATCAGTTAAAATTAATTATCGTAATTATTTTATATAAAATTGTTAAACTTAAATATCAGACATTACATTATTTTAAATCTAAATAACCTAATATTCTTAATATTGTTGATATTGTCTTTGTTTTTATATAGAAATGGAAATATAAGAATTCAGTTATATTTTTTATTTTTTGGTCGAATAGTTTTTATTTCGTTAGTAAAAAAAATTTGTTCACATATTTTTAGTACAATTTATGTTCTTTTTTTTAACGTCAAATTGAGAAAAAAAAAAAATCCCCAAATCAAGTTTTTCTTATTGGATTTTGCTTTATGTTGTGAAAATTATAATATATGGATAATAAATTAGAGTATATATACATATGACATGTCATATACTATACCTTAATCAAAATGTAGTATGCGAGGGAGTAAAACGTAAATGAAACTTAAATAGGGAATAAAAAAACATTTCCCCATATAACTTCAAATATATAATTTATTTTTACAAACTTATGTAGTAAAAATTTATAATTCTATTTTTATGAACGATATATATATAACTAAAATCTCAAATTATTTAAGACGAAATTGTAAAAAATCTCTAAAAATTTATACAAATAAGATCATTTAAAAATAAAAAATCAAATCAATTAATAAAATAATTTTTGATTTTTAAATCGACTAATTAATTTATTAGATTTTGATTTTTGTTTATAAAAAACAAAAATATAAAAAAAATAAATTAAATTAAATCGATCGATTATCATCATTAATATCACCCATATGCGGAGACGCATGTGGCCAAAGGCAATAATTGCAAAATCGCAAGGTGCCGAGAACGACTCCTATCCGTCCACTCAACATCATCTGATCCACACGGCTCAGGTCCCGCGACGTCTCCCTCACCTCCACCCCCTCACACACTCCTTTATTCTCGCCCATAACCTTCACCTCTTCAATCACACACAAAAATCGCCAGATCCAACGATGTCGAAGAACAACGGAGATGTTCATATTGTTCTTGATGCAGGTGATTTTAATGATGCAATTGATGTAATCGATGGGGATGATGTTGTGAATAAGGTGGAACTGGATCCGACGGCGGTGGAGCTGGAACCGGTGCCGCCACCGGTGGTGGAGAGGGAAAGGGAGATGGTGATGGGGAGGAATATGCACACGAGTTGTTTGGACGTGACGGAGCCGGAGATGAACGATGAGGTGACTGGTGATAAGGAGGCGTACATGGCTTCCGTTTTGGCTCGGTATCGGCAGACATTGCTCGAGAGGACCAAGCATCATCTCGGTAATGTGGTTTTATTGATCGCTTGTTTGATGGGAGGTTTGTCTGATCTGAGGTGTAATATAATTCATGATGTTATGGATTCATAGTTGACCACACGTAGCGGAATAAAGTATTGTTGTCTGACTTGTTAATCATCGCCACGTTTCATATAACGAATTAGCTATGGAAATGTTACGAATTAATCAACAGAACGTGGCTTTATTGATCGCTTGTTTGATCGGAATTTTGTCTGATTTGAGGTGTAATGCAGTTCCTGATGTTATAGATTTGTAGTTGATAGAGTAGATTAACTATTGGTTGTCTGGCTTGTTCATCATCATTGCGATTGTTGAAATCGTAGAAGAACTCATGGTGTTTTTTATAGGTCTAATACGCGAGGAAAGGGAAGTGAACGGACAAAGAGGCACGGTCCGTGCAATGAGAGCACGGGCCATGCCATGCCAGGCTACCTGATGGAGATTTGTTTTTATCTCTTTAATTATGGGTATATATATATATATATATATGTGGATGTATCAGATTTATTAGATATGATTGAGAATGACTTTTCTCTAGGGTTAGAGCGAAACACAAGTTGTGATTCAGAGAGTTAGAAAAGACAAATAAATTGTAATACTTCAATTGATTAGTGGTTTTTTTTTGTGGGGGGTTTCTCCCAATACTAGGGTTTTCCTTGTTAAATATCGTCTGTTGTCGTTATCGGTGTTATTCTTGTTTATCGTTGTTTGATTATGATATTCGAATCGATCGATTTCTCGGGTCTGTATTTGTCACAAGTGGTATCAGAGCTTCAGTTTACGTCGCGGAGAGGAAAGTTTGCATCTTTAAGGGGTAAGTTTGGATTTTTTTTTGGGATAAAGGTCGAATTTTTGAAGTAAAGATTGAACCTTTTCGGAGTTAGCAATTTACGCAGACGAGAAGATGATGAATGCAATGAAGTTCGAGATCTAGTTGTTCGATGGGAAGACAAACTTCAGTTGGTAGAGTACGATCAAGTATATCTTAGTCCAATAGAGCCTTTCGAAGGCACTTATAGGCGAAAAGCTCATTGAAATAGAGAATGAAGATTAGGAGGAGATGGAGTAGAAGGCGACGGCTATTATTCGCTTGAGTCTTGCGCTAAAGGTGATATACTAGGCATTGATGGTGACTTCTCCTAAGGTGTTATGGGAGAAATTGGAGAGAATTCACATGCTAGTCATTGTTCAACCACCTATCTTTGAAGATTGACTTGTACGATATGAAGATGAAGGAAGATACAGATTTGAATGATTACTGGTCTGAGTTCAACCGGTTGGTGATCCAGTTGACCAATTTAGAAGTGAAGGTAGATGATGAAGATCGAGATTTAATCTTGTTAAAATCGCTTCCAAGTTCCTATTGTGCACTCAAGATTACCTTATTTGTCAGAAGAGACAATTTGAAGGTTGAACATGTGACTTACGAGCAATATAAGTCATTGTTTTATTAAACTCCGAGATGGAGCTGACGATTTTTCTGTAGTTCAAATGGGGAAAGCACGTGCTTTGATGGGTTGTTGCTTTAAAGAAGAGCTTCAAAAGGTCTGTGAGATCTGTAAGAACTGATTTCAATAGGGTAGGTGTAAACTTATAGTTTATGCCTACTGATTTAGTCATAACTAATTAGCATGTGTGTTTTTTTTTTTAAAATTGTGTTTATCACATTATTTATAAGCTGTGAGTCATGAACACATCTAGTTTTTTTTTTTTTTTTTTTTTTAAAAAATTCTTGGCAAAATGACCCATGGATGAACATTCTTATTAGCGGTAAGAAACAAGTTGCAGACATTTTTATTGGTTTAAATAGGGTACTATATCTCGTTGCAGGGTATCCATACAACTTAGACTTTGATTACGGTGCATTGGCTCAGTTGCAACATTTTTCTATTAACAACCTTGGTGATCCGTTCATCGAAAGCAACTACGGTGTGCACTCTAGGCAGTTTGAAGTTGGTGTCTTGGACTGGTTTGCTCGTCTTTGGGAGATAGAGAAAGATCAGTATTGGGGATATATTACTAATTGCGGAACAGAAGGAAATCTTCATGGTATCCTTGTCGGGTAAGGTTCTTGTATCATATTCATTAAAGAAGCCTTCAGATTAACCATTATTTGCTGAAATGAGATTCCATCATTTTTCAGACGAGAAGTGTTTCCTGATGGGATTCTATATGCATCCAAAGAGTCTCACTACTCTGTCTTCAAAGCTGCACGTATGTATAGAATGGAATGTGTCAAGGTCGAGACATTAGTTTCTGGAGAGATAGATTGTGAAGACTTTAAAGTCAAGTTATTGGACAACAAAGACAAACCAGCCATCATTAATGTGAATATTGGTAATTTTTCGTTTTCTCTTTCCATTTGTGTGATTATGTCTTGATTTCTCGGGGATAACTCTTTTGTGTTCTTATGGCAGGAACTACTGTGAAGGGAGCTGTTGATGATTTGGATCTTGTGATTCAAACGCTTGAGGGATGTGGCTTCTCACATGATCGTTTCTTCATCCACTGTGATGGAGCATTATTTGGTCTGATGATGCCCTTCGTCAAACGTGTAAGTTATTGATCATTGCCATGTCTGTTAAGCATTGCAGTATGTTGGGGGTTTACTTATTTTGTTGCAGTAGGCTTCATACTTGAATCCGTTAATAGAGAATTGCCTCCTACCTTGTAGAGCAATAGGCTGATGCTTTATGTAGAGAATAGGCTGGCCCTTTGTCTAGGAGTCAATATATTTTGATTTTGATGCAATATGCTTGGCATGGGTGCTTTTCTTCTTTAAACAGCCAATCATTCATCTTCTTCGCAGTAAATTGTGCCTATAATTGTCAATGGATCCTTGTGTTGATGTTGTTCTAGTAAATATCTAATAAAAGGATACAAGATTTTTAAAACCATTTGTAATAGTTTTTCCATCCATGTCTAAATTATACATTGCTACAATGTCAAAACAGATTTTTCGTATTGATTCCCTAAATCGATATTTTATATTTTCATATAATGGCTTGATATTTATTTTCATATTATAAATTATTAATTTAATTCTTTAGACACTTTTCGTGAAGGACAATCTTTTAAATGAATTTTATATTTATTTTTAAAAATAAATTATGATTTTTTATTTTTAAAAATATTATAATTTTTAAGTGTAAAAGTTAATTTTAAATAATAATTATTATTTTCATAACTTTTGAAAGTATTAAATAATAGTAAAAAAGATGTAGGGAATGATAATTTGTTTCCTTAGATGTGGGAAATGAGGTGTGGGATAGAGAAATGATATAGGGATAGAGATATGAAATTTGTTGGATGGGTTATTTTCTACAAAAATCCGTACATTTGGGAATAAGAAATGGAATTGGAAAGCTGCTCCAAGTGCTCCAAGGTAACATACTTTGCTACTAGAAGTCATAGTTGCAAGACAACATAAACAGATGCACATTCAGAAATGAATGAAATGAATAATTAGTTGCTATTCTTCTCCTGCTTTGCCTCTCTCTGTTTCCCATTTTTAGTTGCTTGTTGTTTTTGCTTTGAGATTGGCCGTAAACCTTGATATTTTGGCACCAGGAATTGCATCAATGTAAGGAAGCCGACTCAGGAACATAGTTATCTGACTCGGACCGGTGATCGACCCAGCGAGACTTTCGGGTCATTGGGTCACTGGTTCTACCAGTTGAACCGGTTTACAATATTTTTTAAATTTTTTTAAATTATATACAATTTATTTGATTTATTTTTAATAAACATACACATTTATCTATCTTATACATATGTTTTTTTTAAATAACCTCATATGTGTTAGTTTTTTTAATTAAAGAAAAATATGTATTTTTTCAAAATTTTAAACCTTTTTGTATCCGGTTCGACCAGCCGGTTCAATCCCGGTTTTTACCAGGTTTGACCGTCGGGTCGATTGCTTGTCTGGTTTTTTGATTAGATCGACCCGGCCGGGTCCAGTTACGATAACTATGCTCAGGAGCTCTGAAGACGGGAGTTTACCGGCTAGTGTCTGACATGAGCTAATGGTTGTTTATAATTTCAGGCTCCCAAGGTTTCCTTCAAGAAGCCTATCGGCAGTGTCAGTGTATCCGGCCACAAATTCGTAGGATGCCCGATGCCATGTGGCGTTCAAATAACAAGGATAGACCACATCAATGCCTTATCCCGAAACATAGAATACCTAGCATCAAGGGATGCGACAATCATGGGAAGCAGGAATGGCCATGCCCCGATCTTCCTGTGGTACACCTTGAACAGGAAAGGCTACAGAGGGTTCCAGAAGGAGGTTCAAAAGTGCCTCCGCAATGCCCACTACCTTAAAGATCGCCTAAAGGATGCTGGGATTAGCGCCATGCTGAATGAGCTGAGCAGCACAGTCGTCTTTGAGCGTCCTCAGGATGAAAAGTTTGTGCGTCGGTGGCAGCTGGCTTGTCAAGGGAACATAGCCCATGTAGTCGTGATGCCAAATGTGACTATCGAGATGCTGAATAAATTCCTTGACGAGCTTGTTGAGAAACGCTCTTTGTGGTTTCAGGATGGAAACTGCAGTCCACCTTGCATGGCATCGGAGATTGGAGCCGACTGCTGTGCTTGCCATTTACACAAAGTGAACAACTAGCAGAAAGTTTTCTTAGAATGCGCAGATCTATGAAAGCTGCTAGTAGAATATTTTGCTTGGTAATAAAGTTTACCCTCCAAGATTTTTTGAAGCTGCGAGGTTTTAGTGTTTAACTGACGATATTTTAGTTGCAGCTCATGTATTCCTCGGATGATAGAAAACAACAATGAATTACAGATTGCTTAATGTTGTTGTGTTCTGCTCTCGTGTCCTGGAGAAGCTATCAAGTTGAACAAATGACGCGATTCTAATAGCAGTGCCTTGATGCCATATAGGAAAGGCAGCTGACTTTGGCTGTGCTGGTGAGACGAGGCGCCTACTGAATTTTGAGTTTTGCTGTAAGATGTCTGGGTGATTTGGTGATGAGATATGGGATGTTGATACCTCGTTTTTTTTTTTTTTTTTTCATAAAAGGCGAAAAAAAATTAGAGATGAAAAAAAAAATCACATTTATTATATATATAAATATATAAATAATCGGAGTCCTTTTTTCTATGAGAATTACCAATCGGTATTTTTTTTCATCTTATTTACTATTTAGTGATATCTAATTTCATCCATTATCAATTGATATAATTTTTTAAAAATAAAATAAAATAAAACGTTTCTGTTCTTTGTCCTTTCCTAATAATATTTATATATGAAACTCTAATTTTAACTATCTGCAGCTCTGCTATCGTAACCGCCACACCTCGATCCAAGCCCTCCTCTCCCTCCTCCCTCCTCCCTCCTCCCCTTCCCTTTCCTCCATCGATGACCCCGATCGCCCCGCTCACTCCCTCCTCGACTCGTTCCCGGCCTACTTCATGCTCTCTGCCTTCTTTCCGCGGCTCGGGTTCCGACGACGATCCTCTATGTCAATGGTGTTGTGAGACCGATCCCATCACGCTTGCATCGGATCGATGGTGATGGTGCTGATGTTGTGGTTGTTGCTGTGGGATTGGATCGGAGATCGAGCAGAGGAGGAGGAGTTGGATTTGTAGTGGTGGTGGTGATGTTGTAGGATTGGATCGGAGATGATTGTTGTTGTGGATTGGATTGGAGATCGAGAGTAGGAGGAGGAGGAGTTGGATCTGTTATGGTGGTGGTGATGGTGCTCCATTTTTGAGAGTTTTATGACGATTGAGATTAACACGATTGAACCAGGGATCACTGTCGATTCCAGGCCTCTGACCGGCGTATTGTCTCTGACAATGAATCTACTGTTGGCTGATGTATTATCGACTTTGACGATAGGATCCGATGGACGCAGCGTTGAAGGGTTGGGATAGGATTTCGAGGATGTTGTTTAATTATTGTATTTTGATTGTAAATTATATATTTTTTTTTTTTAGTTATGAGGGTAAAGTTGCATTTTTATATTTTGAGTGATTGATTGTGGATTGAAAAAAATAGAGTATGATCAAATAATAACTAAGATGAAATAATGTGACCATATGATAGTTCTTTTATTTTATTTTGTTTTACATTGTTTACATATTTGTAGATATAAAAAATGGTCTTAACAAAACAGAAAAAATCATAACAAAAACTTTAATATATTTAGTTGATATGGAACATCATCCATTTAAATATTAAAACTTTAACTTCTTTTACTTTTTTACGGAATAATATTGGAGTTATTTATAAAAAATAATCTATTACATATGAATACACAAAATTATTTAATGATATGTGGGACATCAATCAGTGTGATGTCACCCTTTTTTCATTTTGTTTTACATATTTGTAGATATGAAAAAAGGTCTAAACAAAATAATAAATAATAAAATCACAACAAAAATTTTAAAATATATTTAGTTGTTATGGGATGTCATCCATTTATATGTTAAAATTTAAATTTTTTACTTCTTTTATAAAAACTGTAATATCCTGAAAAATTCATGATAATTTTTTTCTTAATAATTAATAAAATATTAAATTATAAAATATCATAATTTATTTAACGAGATTATAAAATTTATTTGTCGATATGGTGACGAGTGATAAGAGTGTTAATTACGGATAAAAATTTTCTTATCACACAAACAGGATCGCTACCCTTGTACCTTTTCTCACCGTCACCATCTCAGGTTCTGCTTTCACCTCATCATTTTTATCACATCTATTAACCCTCACACCTCACAATCACCTCTCTTTCTTGTTCTGGGCTATCACCATTTTTCCACATTAGCGATCACCACCCACCAATCACCGTCAATACATCTCTGGCAGCATTATGCGCGAACGGAACCCTGAAGCCACCACACATATGTCCGTCGAACTCTCTTGTTTGGCTAAGCCAGCACGACACCATCCACGAAGTCGGACACATCCAGCTTCACTTATTGGTGAAACTCAGATTTGATGGGGCAAATGTCCCAATTTTCTTGTTTTTCTTTTATTGTACCGAGCTGGTTTCTACAATCATTCTACAAACTGCTATTTATAGGAGGAACTCAGGGGTGCATCGCCTAATAAAAACACACAAACGTGGAAGAACAACAGTGCGAGCGTGCAACGTGGAAGATAAACAGTGTGGGCGTATTTTTCAAACAGTGCCGACGTGCTTTTTCAAGGCATGATCTCTATTGTCAAGATTACGGCTCATATGCTCCCCCTAATCTTGACATGACTTCAAATCACGAACACACATCAAATCTATCAATAGTGCGAGCGTGCAACGTGAAAGATGAAAAATGCGGGCGTATTTTTCAAATAGTGCAGACGTGCTTTTTCAAGCCATGATCTCCATTGTCAAGATTACGGCTCACATGCTCCCCTAATCCTGACATGGCTCTAGATCACGAACACACATCAAATCTATCAACGAACCGCTTGATCTTTTGAGCGCATCTATCACAATGAACTCTTGTTGACAATACCATTGTGCTGATAGGAGAGACTTTAAGTTTCTTCTCTTCGCTCTTCTTCTCATCGGGCTCCTTCTTTGATTTGTCCTTTCATTCGCCGCTGCCAGCGCCTACTTCTTAGGTGAAGCATACACTAATTCGACCTTCTTTTTCATCTTCTCCTCAATCTTTTTTTTGACCTGAGTCTGGTGGAGGTCGCCTATCACTGTTATTTTGTTATTTTCTATGTCTGTTGTCACACTTTCAACACCGTCAAGGTGTTTGATAGATCGCCCAACTTTGTTGGCACAATCCTCGCATAATGACAATACGATGGTCTTTTGCTTGTGTTCTCGCGAGCTTCTTTTCCAGATTCTTCATCTTTGTTTGAAGATTGACTATTAAAGCTTCCTGCTCTTTTTCCACCTTTATGAGTTTTTCAAGCACACCTTTCAGCGTCTTACTCTCTTCTATCGCAAGTGACGAACAAGTTGTACCAGCGGTTGACTCTTGTTCTATTGTGCGGGTCTTGACTGACGTAGACTCTGTCTGATTCTTTGAAACTCGTTAGGAGATAGACTGGTTTGATTAACTCCAAACTGATCTTGTATAGGCGATTAGATATGCGCTTCACGAATATCAACAACTTACCGTTGTCATACACCTTCATGGCTTGTCCCACCATGTTCACCTTGATCCCATTCTCTGTCATTTGTCCAAGACTTATGATGTTCGTGCATACCTTCGGAATGTAGTATACCTCATTGAGGGTATAATGGTCTCTATTTTTGCCCCGAAACACGATAGTCCCTTTGCCCATGACCTGAATGACCGAGCCATCGTCAAGCCTCACCTTCCCGGTAATCTTCTCATCCAGCTCTTGGAACATGTCTCGATGGCCTGTCATATGATTGATGGCACCGTTATCTAGGTATCAAATATTTATATCAGGTGTCTTTTTCTCATCATGGTGAAATGCCTGCAACATCTTTTCTTTTCTGGGCTGTTTGGCGTCTTGCTGCTTAGTTGGTGTCTTCTCCTAAGACACAGAAAATAATAATAATGGCTCGTTACGGGTAACGCATGTGTGTTGTTCGTCGTTCCACCGCTTTCGACGGCACTCAGACGCATAGTGTCCCATCTTCCCACAATTGAAACACCATTAGACTTTTGTCAAGGCTACTGCTGCGAGTGCTTCCCACACCTTCCTGACGCACTGTATAATTGTCGTCTCGGTCGCCCCTTCTGCGGCCTCGTCCATGCCACTCGTCTTTACCTCAGTCTGAGGTGCTAGAATTGTGTTCCTCTCCAGCTGACGAAGTTTCCTCAGTGCTGTTCCTCTGGGGTGTCTGCCGCTCAGTGTGAGTGAATATGAGCAGACTATCACCACTACTCGTGTTCTCGCTGAGTCGGGCTTTCTCCACGTACGTTTTTAATCTTCCTATGGCCTCCTCGAATGACATCGTCTCAAGATCGAAAAATTGTTCGATCCTAGCAACAACTGTGAAGTATCTGTCAGGCACACGATCAAGTAGTTTCTTGACAAGTGTGGCATCGTCAAGATCTACACCAAGCCTGGAAAATCTACTGGACATGCCACTGCGTTTTCTGGTGAACTTATCAATCGACTCATGTTCCTTCATCCGTAGAACATTAAATTCACTTTTTAATGTCTGCAACCGTGCGTTTTTTACACGATCAGCACCCAGGTACCTGTTCTTCAGGCTCTTCCAAATTTTGTTTTATCGTCTTCTTCTTCGTAATCTGAAGAAGAACATCTTCGGGGATAGATTGGAGGATGTAAGCACGCGACTTCTTATCCTTTTTTGATCAACCTCCTCTCCCTCTCCTGCTTCGACTACCTCCCAAACTTCTTGGGCATCTACGATTATCTCCAATTTTATTACCCATACTGCCTAGTTGGAAGAGTTCATCATCGGGAAATGGAACGTCACTCCACCGCTCTTTTTCGACGCCTGCTAGGAAACAATAGACATTTTGTGGATGTTTTTTTTAAAAAAATCCACATAGCTTCTTTTTTTCACGCGTACACAACCTTTTTTTTTACACGTACTCAACCTTATCAGATAAGCTCATCTTTTTTTTCCTTTTTTTTTCTTTCTTTCACCCCTACTGCACAAGCCTTTTTGTTCCTTTACTCACGCGTGTAGCTTTTCTCCCATTTATTCCCATTTTTTCTCCCACTCCCATTCTACTTTCCTCTTTCTCTCTACGTCTCATTCTTTCACCACCAGGTCTTCTTCCTCCTCACGCGACCACAAAAAAAAAAAAAAAAAAAAAAAAACGTCGTTGTCGCCGATTTCAAAACCGTCTCCGACGATGTTGGCATGCCTGGATTCTCTGGTCTCACATCGACGCCTCATGTGGTTGCCTCGTCTCGCCTCGCTTGATCTACCTCAGATCTTTCGTGCCCGAGATCGGGGATGTTGGGATCGGCTCCCCGAGGTCGTTGCGGGTCGCTCTATCGCCGTGAAGCTCGTAGGCAACCGGATCTGGGAGTGGGTGGCCTGATCCACCAAATCGGAACGGTGGATCTGGTGATTATGGTTGTTGATGACGATGGCGACTTCAGAGGCGATGAGGTCGGGGTTTGATCTGCCTCTGGCTATCGACGGCGGCGCGTGAGCCTGGAGCGATGACTCTCCTTCTTCGATTCACAGAAGCGGCTTGATCTCTCTGTCAGATCCGAAACAAAACTGGAGAAACCTGCTCTGGTACCAAATGTTGGTGAGACTTAGAGTTGGTGAGACTCTTATACCAATTTTCTTGTTTTTCTTTTATTATATTGAGCTGGTTTCTACAATCATTCTACAAACCGATATTTGTAGATGGAACTTAGGCGTGCATCGCCTAATAAAAACACACAAATGTGTTTGTACAAATGTGGAAGATCAATAGTGCGAGTGTGCAGACAAACGTGGAAGATGAACAGTACGGGCGTGCTTTTTCCAGACGTGATCTCCATTGTCAAGATTACGGCTCACAACATCGAGCCACACCGTAGTCCCCTCACACTCTCTAGCGATGACTAATCTCATTTTTTAGACATCTCGAGCTTCATCGTCGTAGTGGGGTAACCTGGAAGTGAGCTCCTTGATTGAATTATCTTCCCTGATCCCTTTTATTTACTATAGTTCTCGTCTCATCAAAGCCATGAGAAACAATGGGATATGTCGGGTTACGGAGCTCGTAAACATTTTCCCTTCCCTATGAAAAGAGATGTGTGTGTATGAGTGGTGTAGATGTGCGATGGCCTGGTTGTGTGTGTTAAGTGTGTGTTGTCCGAGTTATGCAAGTTGTGTGTGTTGTGTGAATTGTGTATGTTATGTGTATGCCATCTTATGTTCAAGAAAAAAAGGAAAACATGAAGAAGGGTAAGAGGTTAGGGAAAAGGAAAAGAAGAGGGAGGAGAAAAGTTGTGTGGTGTTAAAAAAAAAAAAAAAAGAGTAGAAAGAAATAAAGAAATGGGGTTTAAAAGTGTACTAGTTATATGTATAAATAACAAATTTGGAAGTCCTTTACTCCTTGGCCTTGCTAGTTTCGTGACAAGGGTAAAAGCAAATGAAGAAAGGGAGGGAAAAGATGTTTGAAAAGGGGGGAAAGTAATGAGAATGAAATTAAAGGAACATAAGCAATTTGTGTTTACTAAAATTGGAAGGTAATAAAAAGGGAAGTTCATACAGGAAAAATTACTAAACAGAGTGTTTAATGTGTGTATAAATATGCATTGTTTTCTTAGTTAAAGTTGTTTCTTTGTTTCTGTTCTATAGTTATTTTGAGTCATTTTAGTTTTTTTTTTTTTGTTATTTAGAGCATCGATATTGCCTTAATTCTATTCTTTATTGCAAATATGAAGAGTTCAAAGTGTATTTGATGGCGAGCTGCTTGGGAGGAGTTTTGTTGCAGTTTTTTGAAATTTCTTGTTGATCTCAGAGGATTCGAGACGTGTTTATTGATTATTTGGAATTGAAGAACGAAGTATCCATGTTTTCTAAAGGACACGGGGCGTGCATGGTGTGCACAGGCGTGACTGTTTTCTAAATGAATTGGAAGTTGAGAAGACAACCAGAACAAAGTGCTTTGAAGACTTCCAAGAAACTCTCTCCAACATGACTGAAGAGCTTGTAGATCAAATACAAAGGGCTATTGTCCTCAATCTTCAGCAGTTCAAGCTCAACTTCTCAAACCTGAATAAGCTAAGGGGATAACATTCAACTGACCTACGCAAACTACAAGCATCCTTGCAAGCCACTCAATAGCTTTCAGAGCACATCCACAACAATGGCACCAGGTTTAGATTGCTGGAAGACAAGCTTCAATTGGAAATTGTCAAAACTACAATTGCTCAGAAGAAAACCATCTCTTAATGAGAGCCCTAAGAACTGAATCGAAGCCCTGACATCTACCATCAATGTTAACAAAAACGGGGAGAAGATAGCAGTGAAAAGAGAAAAGGCAACAAGCCTTCCTGAGCAAAGGGCAGGAGAGAAAGCTACAGCCATGGAAAAGACAATAAAGGAAGAAAGGGCTGGAAAGTGGTAAAAGCCTCAAGGGGAGAGGTCATCAATCCACTGAACTCAGGGGGAGCAAACCTCAGACAGATCTCAGAGGGAGCAACCCCACACAGAAAGAAGAAGACACCACAGAACATCTGAGAAACAACCTCACAAGTGTAGCAAAGACAGTGAGCATCACAGGTAAAAGGTAATACTCTTTGTTGCACATTAGTTTAAGTAATTAGATTAAGTTTTTTTTATCAAACAATGTAATTTAGTTAGTTACCTTGTTGTTTTACTTATGAGTTTTGTTAGCATCAATTTAGGACGAGATTGATATGAATGTGCAATCCCTCTACTTGTATAGAAACTGATGAACCAAACTTAGGAGTATTAGCCATGATATTGTTAGTGTGCTTAGTCTGAAAATTAGATAGGTATCTATAGCTTAGGTTAGATTCTGGAGAGCAGACGGCCACAAATGGAGAGCATTATGTGGGGCACCAGATACAGTCTGCTACAGAGAATTTTGGCAAAGCAGCTAAGACATGCATAGGCAACAAAAAACTTACAAATGCTTCAGGATCTATGATTGAATTTGTAGACAAAGACCAATACAACAATGCATGGATTACATCATATCTCGGTATAGACGAGGTTGCAGCAGGGACTGGGTACAAACAAGATCTCAAAAATACTAAGTGTAGATTAAGGTGCAGCAAACTAGAGAGCAGCAAAGATGGTTAGTGAGGTTGGGTCAAAAGTTTGAGGTTCAATCAAATTGAAGATTTGAGGTTTAGAGTGTGATAGTACGAGGATCTGAAAAAGATGAGCTGTCAACATTAGTTGAGGTTCACATGTGACCACCTGTCACATCAGATCCTGTACATAAATCACATGTTCATTCTCTTGGCTTATAAAAGGGGATCGAAGAAGCTCAAGGAAGCAAGCAATTGAATGAGAAATTTAATGTATAAAATGTGCAAAACAATCCAAAATTCAAAGCTGCTCAAGTGAGCTGAATCGAGAAAGATGGTTCACTAGTCTGCACTGAAGAATAGAAGCTATAGCAGAGTCCAGTGAAGGATCTATACAAGGATCTAGATTCTTCGTCTTTTGACAAGTTAGCTCACTTGTAAAAGGGGTTGTCTTGTAAGCCACAAACAAGAAGATAGTGAACTCACCTCTTGAATTGACTAAACTAGTCACCAAAGGAAAACTGGAGTAAGCTCATGAACTCACCTCTAACATATGTGTTATTGGCAGTTTAATGTATATCATGAACTACACACGTCCTGACATAGCATATGCAGTTAGTAAGCTATGTAGATTTACAATTAATCCAAGTGATAATCATTGGAAAAC
>LIEC01006939.1:0-19279 GCA_001925005.1 Drosera capensis
TTAATAGCAATAATTATAATATTTATTATATTATGATATCCTAAATAAATTATAATATTATTTTATTTAGAAATTTTTTTATAAAAATATTAAAACAATCAGGTTTATAATTTTTTATTATATCAACTCATCTCATCATTTTTTTTTTTTTTCACTCACAAAATCAATAAATAAATTAATTTTTATAATAAAAATCAATATCCATATAAATTAGTATAATGTTTGAGCATGGCACCATAGGTCAAGTGGCGATATTATCATCTTGATATTTAGCCTATGATATGAATGTTTTGAGAATTGTGATGCATGATGCATTGCGGGCCTGTAATTTAGTGTGTATAGGATCTCAACTCTGTTGCGATGATATGATTCGATCATTGGAGCAGAGAAAAGGGAATTTGACAAGACGAACAGATGAGATGAGACGGAATTATGATTGGGATTTGAGTACTTGAGTAATGCGCTCAATCAGTCATTTTGCGTCATCCCACATGGCCCTATCCTTCACTTCCATTCCATTTTTTCTCTTTTATGCGGCGGCTCAATACTTCCTTCACATGCTCCAATCAGAAAAAAATTTATCTAGATAATGTCGTCAACGACAAACATATAAGAAGAACGAGATTAATGTTATGAAACCTTTGTTGCAGACGTAACATAGGAGTAAATAAATAGATAAATAGTCTCTTAAGAATTTTTTGGGTCAAATCGTTGTGTTGAATATGATAATACGTCTACACATCAACCTGCTCTGAATACGGAATTCTGAAAACAAAAATTAAAATATTTTATTTTTTTTTATAAAATGTTTATTATCTCCATCTCATATTCTCATATAGCGTGCTCATTTTATTGTAACCAAATTGAATAATTTTTTTTACAACGCAACCAAATTGAATTACTAGTTCATAAGAGATACAAATATAAGATTGAATGATAGATCGAGTTATAAATCAGTAAGATCAAACCAACTAGAACTATTTTCTTCCTTCTACCTATCCTTATTTGGTCTCTTTTTTCCCCCTTTTGTTCATAAGTAAAAGAGATCGAGTTTGTGTGAGGGAGAAGTCACCAATGCCATGTTGCAGCTGTGCTCACATACGGACAATTTCAGGTTGTTAAAAAGCAACCCAAAAGTGCCATAACCTTTTATTCATCATATTGTACTCATTAGACATTAGTCTGCCCAAGGCACTTACCTCGAGCTTAAAAAATTTCTCTGTCCCCATCTTTCATCTTGGATGGCAACTTTGTGCACTTGCTTGTCCCCATGTACCTTCTAAAGATATATGCCCTGAAAAATTAAGTCATACTGAATCTAATGGTCAAAATTGGGTTTGTACAAACAAGTCATGATCATATGTTGTCAATAAAATCGAGAAAGTCGTGATTTGTGTGATGCAGATCCTTTCTTAGTGTTGTGTTCCGTGATTGATTTGCAATGTAGATTTGGGAGTTGATCCATAATGAACGGTAACACTGTAAACCTAGGTAATCAACAAATACGAACCATTCGTTTGGAAAATGAATGGCTCGATTAAAACCAAAATGACATCCATCCACAATGTTGGATAACACAATATTGGATAAAACTAAAATGGACCGCTCGATTAAACTTTATAACGAATAACATAATAGATGAAATTACCAATTTGTCCTCCATTGTAACTTATATCGGATGAACCTCAATTTTTAAAAAAGTCAAATGGGGTGTGTTATTTTTGTTATACGGTCATTCGCTGTAAAGTATATTGGATGGAGCAGCTCGGGAACAAGCCATCCGTTATAAAGTACCCCGAATGCACTTATAAAATAGAAAATTGTTATTATGTTATGTTCTCAATTTTCCTGAATATATTCTTGGACTGAACAATTAAAAAAAAAAACGATGCAAACAACACTCAGCTAAAAACAACAAATATCCATTAAAGAATCATTTAAACATTCATCATACAAATCAACATCTATGTATTTCATGATTGTCCTTATTGTCGAGGCATCTCTCGAGTTTTACAAGTCAACAACTTATAAGCAGTCCTATATTTATAATTGTCGGCATCATCGATGATCCATGTTGAATCCGTCATTTTGATCTCTTGTATGATGTAATCCATATACTTTAGTACATACACCCCGCAATCATTGTGGTTAGTCTGATTGGGTCGTTTCTTAACGACAAACAACTTGAGAGCTTGATTTTTCTTGAACTTGTCGGAAGGTAATATTCGACGAAGATGTGCAAAATACTCCGTCTGCATAACACAAAATGAGCCAAATTAGTAAATAAAAGATAAAACCAATGAAAGAAGATCATTCCATGTAGAAATGCACCACATATTTGATTTGTACACTATATATCTATGCTACAGTGATGCTATCGGTAACTTCATACATAGGATCAAGAAAATGCACAATCCATTTACTCATATTAAACACGTACAAGATGTGAAATGATCGGAATCATCACGAGTGAAGCACTGTGGATATGAATTTGACATTCACCTATCACATATGTGAAATGATCGGATCGAATGGTGTTTATATCTCTAAAGACCTCGGGCAGCGGCATTGATTTTTTTTCGTACACTTTCAACGCAAACCAATTACCTAAATCCCTTGAGTACATTTGAGCAAATAGACAACTCACAACATAGACCTCATTTCTTTGACAAAAAGGACTCGAAACCATCAGTCTATCATATGCGTCAATCACCTCAACAAATAACCACTGACCAGGAGCAAGTGATTTCAATGCCCGTTACATCAAGTCATAAAGTCCCCTACTCTACTCCAAAGTAACTAGAAAATCAGAATCAGTAGATGATATAGCATAAAATATGTCTTGCATTATCCTTCCCACCTTTGTGGGAGCAATCTTCTTCATTAGATAGTCCTTAGGGCCATGATATACTGACATCGAGTCAACAACTGCATGAGTAGTGGGAGCAGGGGCTGGAGAGACTATAGGGAGCTCTCCTAAGGATGTTGTCGATAACCATCGAAAGCAGGGGACCCTTAGGGAATGACATAGGCGGTTCGGGAATTAGATTCTCAGCCTTATATGATCAATCTATAGTAGCTGTGGGATTGATCTAGAGAATAAACTCATTGCTCTCGAAGGTCTCACTATGAGATGGCTCCTGTGGCATTGTGATGGATATGAGCTGGCTGCGAGTAAGAAAACTCACCGTATAGGGCATGGTCTCGACAACATCGTCATGTCCAGTATCCTTTCTCTTCCTCCCAAGAACTGAGGCTATAAAAGTCTTGTACTACGTATCTATCGGTGAAAGTAGAGCCGCGATATGATCAGGAAAGACTACCTTTGTATCCCTAATGCTATCGACGAAGTCTAGATGGTTCAGCATCTCTTGAAGATTTGCGTTATGTACCGATCACTGAGACGGAATGGTATTCCGAAACTGCTGTTGAAGACAGAGAAAGCATGTCGGTTATCGTTTTGTTCTCTATGATTTGTGTCTTATTCTAGGTCCCACATTCCGGGTACCAATCCTGGGTGTGAGCGCTGGGGGCTTGGATCTTCTAGTTTAGGTGCATGGGCTTAATCTGAATTTATATTAAAATTAGTTTTTTCAAGTCGAACAACAAGTAAAAATATGCTAATCAATTTATTTAAAGAAAAAAAATATAAAATATACTTACGATGGAAAGAGTCGAGTACTGATCAAATATGGAACAGGGCTCATATACTGATCCGAGATTTGGGTTTGGAGGAAGAATACGCAATCGAGTGATGTGCGAATAGCATGAAAACTAATCATCGATTGATAAGATCTCTGTCGTACATGTAACAACGACATCTAATGACGCCTGCCAAGCGTCCCAAAGAATCAAGTGGTCAAATCTTAGTGCCTTCACATCCACTTGCATAAACTTATCTATCGGATCCGTGTAGAGCAACTGTCTCAGTGCCCTTATATCCATAGGAAAGCTAGAATGCTTTGGAAGCATCCAAAAAATTACCTTACGACTCTATCCGGTATCTGATACACCACGATCGATCCATGTATAAGCGGAGTATAAGTCATCCCAGCTACGACATTGAAAACAAAAAAGATGTCATCGTCAAACATATAATCAAACTACACATATGGCCTCCAAATAAATTCAGTGTTTTGCAGTACACAAAGGGACCATTAGGATTTCTTTTCTTATATATAAAAAAATCCGATAGTATTTGGTGATAAAAAAATAATTTCAAATATATATCTGCATCCTATCGAAATCCCCACGATAAAAAAACAAGATGGTGATGCAGATTTTTCCTTCGAGGCTGCCTTCTTGGCGTCTTCTCTTCATTCTTCTTGACAATCTTTTTGGTCCGCTATCACATGATACGGGGCAAATCATTCTTGGTTTTACGAAGTAAAATAAGTTGTCCGATAAAAATTTGCTCATACAACCACACCTACGTATAAATAAGAAAATTTAAGACATTTTCAATCAAATAAGAGATTTTTAATCAAACTATGAATGTAAAATACAATGCCTTGTATAGATGCGCTAAAACTGTAACCCCTCAACCCCAAGACACGATCTCAGTCATGTTAGCTATGAATAAAAAATAACGATAATGCACCGTAGTCTTATTAATTGTGGCAAACAGAATAACTCCAATCATGTAGAAAAAAAACACTTTGGTCTGGATCCCAAGCGTCTCGTCATCTGCATCCGCGAGAAGAGTACCAAATGTGTCTCGTGATAATATCAACTTAAAGCCTCCGCAACGAAGCCTCTCCCTATCGAACCGGGCACACTCTCTCTTATACCCGCCTACTTTGAATTACCTTTGTAAATCAACCAAGTAATAGGTCTATCTGTCACCGACAGTCGCAAGAATAAACAACATCCTCCAAGGTGATTGTCGCGTCACTAATAGCGAAATGAAATATATTAGTAGTACTTTGCCATCGCTCCACCAAGGTCGACAATAAACATGCATCATAGGATTTAATGCTCGGGATGAATGATGACCCCGAAACCAGCTACCTCAATCCAATGTCTCTCGATAGGATTTAAGTCCCAATCGGTCAAGACAGTCATCGCCTGATCCAAGACAATCATCCCTCTCTGCTGTCGGTATTTACAAAAATACAATCAAAGAATACTCACGATCGATCATAACATATAACATACTCAAATTCAAAAAATATAATAAACAATAAACGATCAAAACCCTAAAAATAACTCACTATTAAAAACTGGCCCTATATGATTCAAACATATGAATTAACATACTCACATATAACACGATAAGAAAGTCACGAATTAACTTTCACGAAAAACATGCAAGAAATTCGCGAAAATACTGACGATGTGGTTCTAAATGTTGTCAGAAACATGTTCACTTTGATCCCAAAGTATGGAATTGTCAATGGATCCAGGGTTAAGATCTTCCATGATCGATTCCAAGCTCTACATTGACCAAAAAGGCTTTAGGGAATAAGAAAAATGAATAGAAACCCTAAATAAAACAACAATGTTGGATACATGCAAGTTAAATTTACCTCGAATCAAAAACGAAAATGAAATCATAATCGTGGGAGAACGAAGGGTTTGAGAGTTTGAATAGAAAGACGACGAACAGGCAAATGTTCTGAACTGTGTTTAATGAAACTCATGTGTGGAACTTTTCAGCGGATGATATATGTTCCACTGTAAAGTTCAGTGGAAGCTTTTTATGACATATTTATGATATTTTCTTCTTCTTTTTTCATTCCAACACAAAATCCGCTGTTAAGTATACTGAAAGAAAAACGCTACGTTTAACTTTCCGCTGTGAAGCTCAAAATTGTTTGTTTTTATTTTTTTAGGGTTTTAATGTCGAGTTACAAGGTACTAAGATTATAGGAAATACGAATTTTGTCACAATACACAGCACGATTACACCCATTATGGGACATATTCTTGCTATGTATATGGGGCAAATCATCATTTATGATCTTGCTACAATATCATCGAATCGTTCATTCGTGTTGTGTTTCATATTACCTCTTCGATGACACGTCACATCATGAAAATGGGTGTTTCCTAGATATTATGAATGATCATCGTGACTGATGATTATCCCAAGTGTTTTCGTCCATTTTGTGCCATGGCGGATTCTAGAAGCTTCCACCAAACACAAAACAGACGTACATGGTTTATACATATAGCAGAAAATTTGTCTTTACTCCATATACATAACACGAATTGATGATGATGATGTGGAAAGATAAGCGTGAGGTTTGATAAACATTCTGGACTCTTGAGAAATTATTAGGCATTGGGTTGTTTTTATGAGGGAATCCCACTTCCGTTGGAAAGAATAACTGATATCGTTGAGAAGAAGGGTTTTATATGGTTTGATAATGGTTAGGGTTGATTTTTTATCCAAAAAAAAAAGAAAAAAGAAAAGACAAATCCATTATTCAACTACAATCATCCAACATTACAACGATGTCGAACATTACTGCGATATAATCATCTACAACGGTTATTCATAACACGATATAGTCACTCATCTTCTTTCGGTACTTCGGATGATATTTGTATCATAACTTTGTCATGTTTTCTCCTATCGTAATATGTGTAACATTTACACAAGAAAAATTATTTATCTTTTAAAACAAGGTCACGATTGTAATTTCATCTTTTTTAACCTTCGGGATAAAAGATAACACATATCCATTTATCTTTATACTGAATGAAACGAAAATTGTTTGAATTTGAATAGTCTATCTCACCGATGAACAATGCGATATTATTAATTGGATAACCCTTTTTAACCAACACAAGCTATGGATTATCACCCCAGTAGATTTATATCAGCTACAGCGAGTCACAAGTCATAATGAAAAGAACGTAACATTGATAGCATTTCAATGACAATGTCGTATTGTCGTTAGCATTTTTCATTCAACGTGCAACATCATAATTCCAATAGTGCCTTTTCAAAACGATTGTACGATCATTTATGCCTCTAATGATGTAAAAGTGTTTGGGAATTGATAATTACAAGACTCATTTTGTTTCATCCAATACATAATGTGAGGGAGGGACGACATTTTTGGTCCAAAATATTGATGTGAGTATATAACCTTCAATGTAACAAAAGTAATCTTGAAAATATCATTTTCCATAAAAGATTTTATAAAATAAAAAAATAAAATGATGATGTGATAAAAAAATTTAAAAAAAAATTAAAAGATGTGTTGAAATATGTATCAAACTTAAAAATAATAATATGAGATAAAAAAAATTCGATAAAATTATCATATTATTATATTATTATTTAATTGTATAGATCAATTTATTATAACCTTGTGTATAATAAAAAGTAAAACACATGGACAAAATTTAGAGATTGTAGCAAGTGCCAAGTGTTTTTTTTTCTTTTTTTTTGAGTAATGCAAGTGCTCTAAGTTATTAATGGACTGGGCTTTTCATCGGCCCATTCCAAGTCCACATTCCAACCCTCTGTCTACTACCAAGAACGACACAAGATGCAAAAGGCCCAAATATTTTCAAATTAGTCATCGTATAATTTGTTGTCTAAACAAGTTAGTTACGGACAAATAGATTCAAATTGTACTCATTCTGTTGTAGATTTTTCACATTAGTCGGAGAACCAAGAAACTGATGATTTCCACTTCTCAGCGATCTCATCTTCCTTTCTTGGAACCAAAATGGACGTGATCTTTGAAACCCAGAAGGGTTTATTGTTCGAGATCGAGGTTGGGTACTTCGACACCATTCTCGACATCAAAGAGAAGGTCGAGAAGTACAAGAAGATACCCGTGTCAAGGCAAGCTCTGATCCTCAATGGCAAGGTTCTGGAGGATAATGACGATGTCGAAAAATGCGGTGTCTATCATGGGACGAGGATACTTCTTGTTGATTCACGTAATCAACCCGAGAAGCCCTGGGGGTTGAAGATGGTAGAGGAGGCGTCGACGTTGCCACAGTCACAGCAGCCTATTTCGAAGAAAATGCAGCTTCTGATCAAGTTTCCAGGAGTGCGGCCACCCCAGGTGCACGTGTTCTTGATGGAACCGAATAACACGATCGAACAGCTGAAGGGAAAAATAACAGAGATGCTGGACGGTTTGTTTTTTCATGTTTGCCCTGGTAGATTTGCAAGAAAATTTAGTGGGTTAGTTACTGACATATATGATCGATAGCCATCTTAGGGTTATTGGCTAATCTTGACTAGTAAAGTTTCGAGAAATAGGCTTTGGAAAATGGAACATACCTGAAGTTCTTGACGAAATGTGTTCGCATCATCAAATATGGTCCAATAAAGTTAAAACAGATGAATACCGATTGCGGTTAGTTACTGAGACTCGAATCTTGGAAATGCTTTCGATCAGGTGTTCCAGCAAGCCGCTTGGTACTCCATACAAATGGGAATGCCGAAGAGCTGCAGGATAACAGAACCCTACACGATTATCAACTCACAGATGGCTCGGAGGTCCTTGTTTCCGCCTGCACATCTCCCGCTACTTCACGTACAGGCTCAAAGAAAATTACGATCGTGGTGATGCCCGTGAATGACTTACTCTTGAAGATACCTGTGGAAGTCAATTCTACAGATAAAGTGCAGGTAAAAGTTGCCCTCTGAGTAGCAACTCCAGCTTGTCGACGAATCTCTAAGTTACTCGTCTCAAAAGCCACTCTATGCATCCACCAGAACATCTTCATGATCTTGACCTCACCTATCATCCGCAACCTAGCGGGTGAATCATCTGATTTGCCACCAACTAACCCTATCACAGCCATTTACCATTCCCACCATCACGATTCACGACCACAATTCCTGGAACCACTCTGTGAAGTTTGTTGCCTAATTGATAGAAATTGAAGGTTCCTTATAACAAGGATAATCAATGCTGCAGGTACTCAACGGCGAATTAGAGAAGTTGCAGCAACGGTTCGGCTTTCAACTCCCAGAAGAGTTTTTCTACATCCGCGACCAAGATGTGCTCAACGAAAGGCAGTCTTTCCAATGGAATAACATTCGCCATGGAGATACAATTTCTGTCTTCCCTGGCCGTGTAACCAGGGGATCATAATTGGATGGCTCATCAAGGTTCGTTAAGGTTTTTTTTGCATCCTGCTTCAAAATTCCTCTTTGGAAACTGACCAGGAAAGCAATGCTAATGCTGCAGGTTACTTCCCTTGGTCTGTTTCAAAGCCGTAGCAGCAACGGTGTGACTTTTTGCTTCAAGCAGAGGTTACTTCTTCTAGCTAGCTAGCTTCTATCTCAGGCCATTTTTCGTCATTTTATAGCTAGTTTGCAACCATGGCAGTGGTCGTCCCTATATTACATTCTGTATAGTGGCCCTTTCCCTGATCTTCTGGCATCATGGTGAAGGAAAGCTGTAAACCCTGCAACAATGTGAAAGTAGAATTAGTGAAGCCAATACCACAAGTAATTCAAGCCAATGTTCCAAGTCCAAGTGGGTGCCAATTCAGTGACTATTCTCGAACTAACGCAAGCAGTACAGAGACGGACATCCAGGGAAGATCCCTATCTGAATGTAGGGACTCCTGATTAAGCACCTCTAGATCATAGAGGTCTAACCATTGGACGTAAAAGGTATCCCAAATAAACCGAAAGATAGCATCATAAGCTAGCAACATAAAAGCTTGTGGTGAAGTGGTCAGCCTAGACCATTGACAACCAAGCACTGAAAGCTTCAAACGCGACATCAGATTCAAAAAAACATAAAAGAGGTGAGTACTTACCTTCTCGCGATGGTAATCCACTTTGAGGTTGATAGCCTGTTGCAATTGATTGGAACCTGTCCAGGGGAAGCTAAACCATTAGTCGCAAATAGGGTACTTAAAACCAGAAAAACCAAATCAGACGTGGTGATGTCAGTGGCAAAAATTTTCTGATTGCTAGAGACCTCAATTTCATTGTACAAAGTACAAGCACAGCATGCTAACAAATGGAACCCTTTTACAAGCCAAGAAGATGACCTAAATCCTATTCCCTTTCAAGCTCATCACATCAAATGTACACGCCATCGACCTCGTAGGTTCTTGGTATACATTGCAGATACAGAAAGCTGACCAACGGGCGTCTCCCGGCATGAATTATATCCTTATCTCCTGATCTAAGCCTCTAACACTACGATTGAAGCCAAACAGCAGCAGCTCCAGGAATAAGTTATGCAACAGACATCGGCAATACAAATCATCTTTCTGCTCCAAACCCTTCATATAAGGCGCTGTTCTCCAAGCCGAACATCACCAACTCCTCTCTACATAATATTCGGCCAACAAATGACTGGGAAGCAACTGTAGGGATAAATTAGACCAAAGAATTCAACTCGAGGGAGAGCATTAAGATCATATCGACCACTACGAAAGTGGCATTGGAGCCAGAACGCTATCCCATAAATAATCGGCTATGCAGCCCAAAGGCTTGCACAAGACCTGGAGGAACGCTTCTCTCCATCAAGCATCTAAATTAATAGATGTATGAGGAAAAGCACAGCAAGGTCTAAAACACATTCATCCTCCTGAAATCTGACTAGAGCTGCAACGCCAAGTCTGGTTGCTGAGAGTCAACTGGTGACGGGAAAGCAATATTCAGATCAGGAGGAAGCTTATCTTGTTTCTGCCTTTGCTGGGTATGTGGACTAATACCTTGGTGGGGAGACTGCACCTGGAGTCTAGACATGTCAGTTGTCACAAACTGAGGGAACATCATAGGCCTACTGTAGACCGGCCAGTCACTGATGATTTTAACCGGCTGCGGGGCAAATGCTCGGAAAGGAAGCATCCTCTTCTCTGGGTGGAAATGCATTGTTCCTGAGACAGCAGTTTCACCATGCGACTGAAACATCTGTTCATAGCAGTCCCGGCTAGTGTTGTACAATGAATCAGAAGAAATCTGATTTCTATTTACATCTGATTTCTCGGCTGGTGTTTTAAATCCGCCAGCCCCAATTGACATCCACACATTAGCAGCAGCTGCAGCAGCATTGCTTTTGTTATCTCCGCTTGGTACAGAGGGCGGCGGTCTGACATACAAATGACCAAAGCCATTAGGTGGCTTCTGTGTCTGCTCGCCAACATTTCTCATAATATCTCCGCTTGGTGAAGGAGCAGAGGGAGGTCTATCATGCAAGGGACCAAGGTAAGGACTTGACCCGTAGGGTGGATTTTGCATCTGCTCACTTACATTTCTCATAATCTCCCCGCTTGGTGAAGGGGTAGATGGAGCTCTAACATGCAAGGGACCAAGGTAAGGACTCGACCCATTAGGTGGCTTCCGTGTCTGTTCGCTCACATTTCTCATAACCTGAACAGAATCACTGAGACCTTGCTCCTGCCTCCAGGGGAAAGATGCCTGACCAACTACCCGTGGTGATGATATGCTCCTAGGTGAGGTAATTACATGATTGATATCCAAAGAACTATTAATGCTCTTCTCGTTCCAAAGTCCACCTGGAACCACAAACCCATTAACCTCTGGCTGCTTAAAGGGCAACTGTTGCATTGAACTTTTACTCCTAGTCATGGGGTCCATAGACCTAAAAGGCATTTCTGCAGCACATGGAAGATTTCTTGCAGTGTGATCCCCGTTCTGATTCGCGATGGTTGGACTATGATATTCCACCCTTTTCACCACCTTAATTTCTTGTGGTACAGAATCCCTCGAAACTGTTGTTGCCATACTGTTAGATTCCGCCCTTTTCTCCACCTTACCTTCCAGTGGTATAGAATCCCTTGAAACTGTTGCTGGACCTTGAGATTTCGCCCTTTTCGCCACCTTACTTTCTGTTGGTACAGGATCCCAGGAAACTGGACTTTGCTGCATATACTTGTTTTCCAGTGGCATAGATTTCCTGGATAATGGATTCTGCTGCTTGTTGGCCACGCTTTTAGGAGTAGGAGGTTTGCTTCCTCCAGAAGGTTTGACATCGAAGTTAGACCGCTTGGCGGGAAGGACATGTCTATTAGCAGGAACCGAGGTACGTGAAAAATTCTCGTTATTACATGCAGCAAAACCCTGTAACTTCATAGAGAAAGGATCCTTCTGAGGTCGTGTTTCATGGAACAATAAAGGAGTAGGAAGTGGCTCATATTCCCCAACCCAGCCGCGGCCAAATTTGAGCCCTGGTGGCAGTGCCTGTTCAATCCTCTTAGATGCAAATTTCCAAGCAACCGGCCCAAGAGTTCCAGCAAAACGAGCCAAACTTCGAGCATATGAATGTTCTCCTTGCAGACCAACCTAATGAAAATCGTTGAATCATCAGTACATGTGTAAAGGATAAAAAATCAATGACACAGTATCATGTAGACATACAGATATAAGTTGCTTCTTTTCGCCCTCAAAGGTCATAAATATTGAATCAACACTGTCAAGGGGTTGATTAGATGGATCATATGATTGGCGACGATTTTCATCAACCACAGAAGACCTCTTCCCAAGTTTTGGGACAAGACTCTTCCCTGGGGAAAAAAATGATAAGAGGAATCAGAACTGAGTAGCAATGACATGCCTAAAAGGGATGCGATTTCAAATACAAAAAGGTACAGAATATGGATAATATACTCCAGCACCGTGATCAAACCCTCACATGGAATTCACGAGTCAGAATTAGGTTAGAGGTGCTCAAGTCTGGTCTATTCTAGCATGCTACTTAGGACTTCGGATATAGAGATTAAGTCCACCTGATTGTTGGTCTTCAAGTTTTTCTGGAGTGTTGTCAACTAACAAGGATGAACTACCCTCCAGATGACCACCGTTATTACATTGCTTCTCGCCACTGCCAACGTGCACAGAAATAGGAGCTTTTTGTGGATCAGCTGTCGCAAGAGGAGCAGCATCAGAGATGTGATCAGACCCTATCCGCTCCTGTGTGCTCCGGGAGATTTGTGTCCTCATCTGCTTTGAGATTGAGGAATTGGATTTTGATTCTGGCTCAGGTTTTGGCATTGGTTCAGGTTTTGGTGTTGGCTCAGGTCGTGAACTCGGCTCTGGTTTAGGCACCTGCTCAGCTTTCACCTCTTTTTCCAACCGTTCAAAGTCATCCCTTATATGCTGGAATTTCTTTTCGGCAAGTTCTTTAATGGCACGAGCCTTTCCACAAAAGTTGAGCGATACAGTGAGTAGTAGAACAGGAACTAAATCAGCTAGTAATAATAAACATACTATACGGAAAAATACCTGTTTGTGGTATATGGTCTCTGATGCATTGTATAGCATTGCATTGGAGCAAATTAAGAAAACATCGCTCTGCATTAAAAAAGCCAACTTCATAATCAATTCTTAACAGATATATGCATAGCTTCCTAATAAAACAGGAGCACCTTAAAATAGGCCATAAGATTCCAATCTTGGCTTAAAAAAGATTAAATGAGAAAGAAAGTGGCGTGATGGAAAAGAGACGTGTTTCCAGAAGCGAAACGTGATGGAAGCCATACATTCAGCTAGCTTAACTAAATACCAAATAATATATCACCTAGCTAAGAAAAATATTTCTTCTCATCTAAGAACCTTGAAAATGAATTTCATGTACTCAAAACAATGCCAAAGTACTCAGTCCTCACCCAAAACAGAGACATGATCCTGATTTCAAACCCACACCTTTCAAGTCAGGTAAAAGAAAATTGTTGGAATGTATTTATGGCTACAAAATCCTTCATAATGGAAGCATAAATATCATAACCTATGGCATGATGAAGCATTTCAGTAGAATCAGGAGATCTACATAATATCATGCATTACTAAGAACTGAATCTAGATATGATTGGAAGCTAAATGGAGTTCCTCGCCAAGTCATGTCAACTACGACATGGAGGAAGTCATCCTCAAGAACAAATTGCAAGATAGTTATGCCAATTCTGGCACAAATTGGAAAAAGCTAAGAGCAACAAAATGTAAATGATAGGAAAAAGCCATAACAAAATCAATACATTAACCATAAAAAGCACAAATTACACACAAAGCAACTCAAGATTCGCAGAAAAAGCTAGATCACCTAACGAAAGGCTATTTGAATACGTGTAGGAGCCTACCTCGAACTGTTCCAGGGAGGAGTATGATCCATTTGCAAGGTTTTTTCTGATGGTAGAGAAGTCCATTGGATGCTCAATAACATCATGATAATCCGGAAGCTACACAAAGTAAATGTAGTATCAAAACCTTACTCCAAAACAAATTTGTGGGATCCAACAAAGAGCGAGAAAAAAAACCAGAAGATGAACTTTCACCTACCTCCTCCGGATCAACAGGTTCGGCATAAACACCATAAGAATCCTTCCTGAAATATCCAAACAACAACAATGCTGAATAACCATCATCAACAAACATCCATGACGATAAGTTAACAATTCTTATGCTCCTGTCTCCAAAAAAACTTGAAGTACCACTTACTTCTGCAATTTGTCAAGTATCAACTCTAGTCGCTTCTTGTCCAGCAAAGGCATCACACTCCTGCCCATTGGCGTCCCTTTAAACCCCAACAACGTGTCAAAAATCAGTAACCATATACTCACCAGAGACCAAAATCAACACAACTCAAGACAAATGACAAGAAAGCACATACCAGGGCCAGAATCATCCTTCTCCTGCTCACCATTTTGCCTCCTCCCCTGCCAAAAGTACAGTATCAAAACCAATTCCAATCCAATAAACCACATTCAATCACTCATAAACGAACCCAATCAACACAGAAATTGATATAACATTCAGTGAGTGAACAATTCACTTAGCAAGACAGACATAAGCAGCACATATACAACCACCCCCAAGTAATCCTGTCAAATGATAGTAAAGAGCGAGATTTTGTATGTGTGATCATATTATTCTGCTTGTTGGTGGCCAACACACATGTTCATTGTTGACAGTTATCCCTGACCGTTAATCTCATCACCACAAAACGACAATGGACCAATCACACTCTGCTATGCTTCACTCTCTCTTTCTCTCTCTAGAAATCAAAATCCCTAATCCCCAAATTTCCACCACTTCAACCACAAATCAAACAACAATTCACAGATTCTCCAATCAGATCTCATCAAATCACACTACCTCATCCTCCTCGTCCTCCTCCCCCCCTTCCTCCTCCCCCTCCTCGCAATCGTTGACACTGATCCTTCGCTTCTTCACTCTCTCTTCCTCCTCCTCCTCCTCCTCCTCCGATTCCTCTAATTTCCTCCTCCGATTCCTCGAACACACTCCGTTCACACCGCGACTCGCTCCTCTATTAGTATTATTGAGCTTGAGCACCAGCTTCAGCTTCCTCTCCCTCCTCCTCCGCCCGATCTCCTCGTCCTCAGTTTCATCCTCGGAGTTGAAATCAGCTTCCTCTTCTTCATCGGAGTTGGAGGATGAGGAGGAGGATGAGGAGGAATCGATGATGTTGTACTTGAAGGTGCTGCGACGGCGGCTGCTGCGGCGGAGACGGCGGTGATTGAAGGACACGGCGGCGGAGGAGCGGTGAGTGGTGGTGGTGGTGAGATCTGAGTTGGATGGGCGGCCGCGTTTCTTCCTCCGCACGATCTGCTGCCCCATCGCTCTCTACTTTCTCTCTCCAACTTCTCTGAGCTCTCTGCTGCTTCTGTTTCTCTCTCTATGATTTTTCTCTCTTTTTTGTTTATCTTTATCTTTACCTTTTTTGTGTTTTTGTTTTTTTCTCTGTGACTGTTGTGAGTGAGGGGAAATTATTTTAAAATTATGTGCGAAGAGATGAAAGCATGGTGAATTATTGGATTGCCATCTGTTTTGGAACAAGGTGACTTATTGATCGGACAAGTGAGTGGAAACTGTGAAAGTGTGATGACACTCAAAATGATAAAATTACAACTGTTAAATAAACTCACACGTTTTCTGCACTTTAACTGAGTTCTCAAGGTTGGATCCAAAATGTTCCACCCTTCATTTTAATTTAAAAAAATAAATTTATTTCCATAATTATCAAGATTAATTTTAATTCGTATTTTAGAAGGATCAAATATTTTTTTAAAATTTTTTGTTGAAATGTTAGTGGTGATTTAATTTATGAACTTTAATCATATATATATATATATATGACGTAATTTTTGTGAATCGTTAAGATAAAAAAAAATATCTCAAAATATGTATTGAATATTATAAAAAAATAAAAGTGTTGCAAATGAATTAAAACGGAAAAAATAATATATTGTACTCTTTTCGTTCAATAATATAAATAATACTTATCTATTTGGATTGTCTCAAAATATATAATATATTATATTTAATAATATTTTCATATAAAAAATCATCAAAACATACTTTTTTAGTATTTTCTCCGTTTCATATTATATGCAATATTTATCTATTTGATTCGTCCCAAAATATATATAACAGACTTCATTTGATAACATTTTCAAATAAAAAAAATATCAAAACAATCATCATCTATTACATTACGTCTACTATCTCTTTTCATATTGCTACAGTAACCTCACTAAGACTCAAAAAATATTCTTTATTTATTAAATTCTATATAAATGTAACACACATAAAATCACGTGTCGGATTAACATGCTGTCTATAATATAACGGAGGGAGTAACATTTAGTAACTATCTACTCTACTATATCCATTGTCTTCTCTGTCATCATTATCACATTAAACATCACTATTTTTCAAAAATATATTTTTTATTAAATTTCATAAAAATTCACATAGATTCGTTTTTATGTTATGGGACGGAAAAAGTAGTGTCTATTTTGCGTGTTTCTGTTGGTTTTTGTTTTGTCAAAGATTAGAACACATGGGAGGATGTAATCTTGAACGCAAGATCACTTCAGTCTTGGAAGGATGACAATGTCCTATTATGATTTTTCAGTTTTATTTTGAAGAGTATGTTGAAATCGCTTTCATCTATGTACTTAGATGTACGATCAGATGTTGTTCTTATGCTAATCTGTCATAAAATAAGTTGTATATTTTCACCTGATGATCAAAATAAGTTTTTCCTTCTATCGTTGTGTAAAAATGAAACTATTCTAATTACATGTTGCATGTTACATGTTGACAGTAAAACAAACATCGTGAGTATTAAACTTAATCCAGTCATAAATCATTCTTGAGATCGCTAACCACAGTTCTCGAAATCATTTACCCTGAAGTCTCGTTTCAAACATTATTGACTCCCACACGCCATTAACCAAAAGGGTACAAATATTATTATGCGGTGACGCGATTAATGTTCGAGATAATGATATGTAAACAGTATAAAATGAGGAACACAAATTGGTGACTAATTTCTTTGTATGGTCCATGCTGCTAAGAAAAATATGGTCGACTTCACCATCAAACCCTATAGCTTTTTTGTATCGATTCATTTGAGCAGGCAGGCAGCACAGTGTGTTTTAGCTTTGCTTGAGTGTGTTCTTGTCCCTTGGATGCCTAGTTCCACTTGATAGCCATTTTGTCCATCTTTTTCCGTGGTCCCCCCAAAATTTAAGCTTTTAGACGTTGAACAATAGGAAGTTTTGAACTGTAGAAAAGGATGGATCTTGTCACTGGTTTTGCTTGCAACCATTGAAAGAGTCCACTTTGACGGGAATTCATTTATCAAAACTAAGTATTCATGGTCAATGTGCCATACAAATTTATGTTATAAAAAAAAGTAAATAGATTCTTTAATAATTCCGTTATCTATTATATATAAATATAATTACATAAAATATGTAGATGATAAATCATTCGGATGACAAACCGTATTACGGTAAAAAAATTTTAACCAATTAAATATCCAATCTTTTATTACGAACTAAACTATTAAGATTAAATTTAAAAAGAGTATCAAATTTAACTTAATTATTTACTCAAAAATATGAATAAATAAAAGATCTAGATGACAAATCATCCGGATAACAATCGTCATGATGCTATGTCATGACATTTCATTTTATTTAAATTAAAAAATATTTATCAAATAAATATCCATTTTTTTATTACGAGTAACTATTAAGATTAAATTGTAAGAATGGATATCAAAGCTAACCTAATTATTTGATCGAAAGTATGAATAATAAAAACTTATGTATAACTCCGAAACAAAAATAATTATATCTTATAAATTTTATACAATCATTTAAAAAATTTAAAATTAAATCTTATATCATTTTACTTTGGTAATAAATCTAACTAAAACGATCCCTATATTATGTTCGAACTTTTTATCTTATATCAATCTAACCATAACTATTTTATCAATAATATATTTCATGAGTCGATTTTTAGAATGATTTATAATTTAACCATAACTATTATATTAATAATATAATATAAACAATGCATAAAGATAATAATATATAATTTAAAAATCTCGGATGAATTTATCAATAAATGTTAAATTATTTTAAAAAGTCATCAAATTATATTTTCAATATAGTATATGATTTAATTCGGATTATACTGATTATGTAAGACGATAATTAAATTTTAATTTTTCTTAATTTAACATAGATATAATTATATATAATATCTATTATTATGATATTTTAATCAATCAGTATTGTAGTAATCGTTAAATGATAAAACAAAATTATTTAATTGATTTATCATAAATCATACCTATTCATTTACTCTCAATTTCAAGACTCAACTTGTTCCTCAACAGGTAATCAATGTTACGAGTTGAAGTCATAATGTCTCGTACATTTACCATAGGAAAGTACACAAATCCTAATTTCATTGGACAGAGACCATCTCCCCTCTTCACCGATGCACCTCTCAAGATCTTCTCCAATGTAGACCCTGAGAAGAACAGTGATTGAGATATCACAAACTCCCAATCTCACCTCACTCTCACTCCCCAAACTCACTCTCATCCCACTTCTCCCCCTCTCTTCATCAATCTACGCACTCTCCATCTCAAACGCCGCTTCCTCTACTTCACCAACTTCTTTCAAACTCACAGGTTGGGTATGAATTTCGATACCCAGTTGAAAATTCAAGATTTTCTGATGTGGTTTTGGCTTTTCATCTTGAGTTTATATGATTTGAGGGGTGCGGTGGTGATTTTTCGGGGGAATTGATCTTGAATTTTGGTACCCAGTTAAAAATTCGAGATTTTGAGATCTGGGTTTTGGATTTCAGGTGTGTTTTGTTTGGTTTCAGGGTATAATGGTGATTTGGGGAGGAGGGGGTGAGGTTGGATTTCGATACCCAGTTGAAAATTTGAGATTTTGTGATGTGGGTTTTGGGTTTCATGTCTGTTTAGTTCGATTTGAGGGGTGAGGTGGTGAGCTTTTTTTTAAAAGGAAAGGGGGGGGGGGG
>LIEC01006939.1:19299-31814 GCA_001925005.1 Drosera capensis
GGGGGGGGGGGGGGGGGGGGGGTGTAGAGCTTGGTTTTTGATACCTTTGAAATCTGAGATTTAGTGATGTGGGTTTTGGATTTCATGTTGAATTTTGATTGTTTCGAGGGGGTTTGATTGTGATTTTTGGGGGTTGGGTTTGTGGGTGCTTGTGTAGGTTTTGGGAATGGGAAGACGCCGATGGTGGAGTTCTGGGCACGCTGGTTCGATGCTTCTTGGATTTCTCCTCTTGTTCTATCCAGGGGGTATGATTTTGGCAACCTGTAGAGTGGGATGAATTTTTCATTATTGTATAGTAGAGGGGAAAGGCGGATCTTCTCGGTTTGCGAGGTAAAGTTGTATACTATCTTTCTTAGACCCTTTCTCTAAAATGGAGTCTTTTGACACTTGGGAAGTTGAGTTGGGTTCGATGGTGTTTGGTATGAAGGGTTGACCTAATTGGTTTTTAGTTCGGTTTCTTCAAAATTGATGGAAGAATTAATGATACATGAAGCCTTAAGGAAAATTGATTTTGGTATGTGATGTAATTGGCTTGCTTGTTGCTGCTTGAATCTGAAAATGAAGTTTCTTGCTTCACATGCATCAGTCATTGTTTACTTCTTTAGGAATGTTTCATTATCATAGCAAGCTTTCTTGTTTGGTAAACAAATACGCTTGATATATTGTTCAATTGAGTTTGAGCATTGAATTGTGTCTCGGGGCGAAGTAAATATCCAGTCGTTTTCAAGCTTAGGTCCAAATCAGTATCCTTTCGTCTTGTGATCTTGTCATTGCAATTTTTTTGAACCAAAATAACAAGAGAAGCAAGCAAGCGCATGATATGGATGGACTTAAATGTAAATAGTTTTTAAAATGCATAACGTTAACGATCGCAGCTAGTGGGCGTATGCATAGACTAAGAGTGAATGTCTTGTGAGACAAAATAGGGGATCCAATTGAGATGAAAGGTGTAGTTAAAAAATGAAGCTAGAAGTATGCTTTGGCTTGATTTTACTTGAGGTCTCTATCATTTATATTCTTGTTGTGCTAAGGTTATGCTGGCGGTGATGAAGTGAAAATGCTTTGGAGGCATCTTCGTGGAACTTCTATCAAAATTGGTGTAGGCGCTGACAGAGTCATGACTGCTCATCGCTCCCTAGATAGATATGGCCACTTGGATCCTTGCAGTGGTATTTTGGCTGATAACCGGCTTACTAATGAGAAAGTAGATAACCATTCTGATGATGGAAGAATCGGTGTCGCCATTCTAGATGACGGAATGCAGGTTATGATTTTTGGTTTCAACTTGTTTTTCATTTTCTCCTCCATTGTCATTTTCCTCTATGAATTCTCTTGTACATATTTGAATGTTTGATCATTAGTCATGCTTGCAATAGAACTTCTCCATAGCTCCGTGAATGATCTGTCAACTTGTCGGGTTGTTCTCTGTTCCAAGTTTTTGACATTTAGAATGAACTTACAGATATTGTGCATAAAGGGTCTTTATTGATAAAATTGTACACATGAAAGACAGCACTCGAGATTGTCACGTGATCTGGATATCGTGATGGTAAATGCGCTGATGCCTTGGGGAAATGGTTGGTTGCTTCCACTCGGACCTTTGAGAGTCACACAGTGCCCTTCCGCTAGCTGATATTGTTATTATCCATCATGCAGATTTGGTACACACCTGCAAAGTTCTATCAATTCGATTTCTCATTTTCTTGACTCCTGCATTTTCCAGGATTATTGTTATAGAGTGTTAACTTTCTTGCATTATTCCGCAGATCTCTGAACAAAACCTCTACAATATCCAATCCACAATACGAGAAATGAAAGACCCGCTTCCTGTTTTCTTCACTAGAATGGCTCCCTGTTACTTCGCAACTGTGGAGGATATAGATACTAGAATACCTTTGACAGCAGCTCAAGGAAAGATCTTCTTGTGTGTTTCTGCTATTGGCTCGCCAGATGGCATTGTCAATTGTATTGAGAAGGCGAGTCCTGCTTATGCAAGTATCTCATAGAACGAATTGATATCGAGGCACTTACTTGATTTGCTTATGCACATAACAAGGGAAGGATATTCGTTCAAGTGCATTTGGATTTTCGAAATTTGTCAACGCAAGCTACCTGTTTTTTCTTGACACGCGATGTGCTCACATATTAAGCAGAAGGAACTTGTTCATGAGCTAGGTGCACTGTATGTCGACTGGATTGACTTCAGCGACCATCACATGATTCAAGCTAAGGTAAATATCTGTTCCATGGCAAATACTAATTTGGTTGTAAACTATCTTGATGACGGGATCTCCGATCACTATTCTTTTGATGCACACATTGGCTGAGACGACCTTGGTTTATGAACTTTTGTGCAGGATGTCAATTGGATTAAAGGCAAATCTAATCAACTTTGGAACAAACACGGAGTGAAGCCAGTAATTGTTGTAACAGAGAAGGTAATTATATGGCATTTATCTCGTAAGGTTGTCCGATATTGAGAGCTTCATGTTGTCAACGATTTAGCGCATTTATTAAAATATGGCAACTGCGACATGATGGTATTAGGCGCTCTTCAATTGAAATTGTTGGCATCCTTGGGCTCCCTGCAGGACTATGATCGAGACCAAGAATCTTTGCGTGGATTGCATCCCTTTGATGTTTTCATTCTCTGTTCAAGACTAGAGTTCTTGCTTCGCAAAGGCCACTCCAAGGTGGACTTCAAGAAGCTGGTGAAGCAACTCTTAGAAATGAAGACATAGAAGCTTTCGGATTCATAATCTAAGCATCGCACAGAATGCTTGGCCTGTATTAACTATCATCAACTTGTGAACGACCATAGCTCAAAACTATTGGTTGCAAGCAGTTCCTTGTTTTCGATGCTAGCTTAGCTTTTGGAAATTATGATGGCGCCAAGGCGGGAATGCCCTTGCTCATGTCATCTGGTGATATCATGGAACCTTAGTTGTATTTTCATTGTGATAAATGATTGTTATGCCTTCTACTGGTTTGATACCATAGAAAGAAGAATGATCCCTGTCGGGATCGTGATGATTTTGAGGTGTGTACGGCCATGGTTTGTATGAGTACCCCTAGTCGATTAGCTGAATAGAGATGACCCAACTGGAGGGATGAGTTAGTTCAACTCATTTGATCATCAGGAAGAGATTCTTCATGAAGCGAAGGTTTCTGGCAAGAATGAAGAAGGTTTGTAAGGTTTCTCAGCCAGAGTTCCTACATGATTATCACCATATTCGCATATGAAGCGGCAGTTTGTGTTCAAGATTCTGATTTCAGTTTCCGCTTCTTCAAAAGTTTGCTAGGGTTTGTTCTGCTTGGCAATGCACGAAATTGGCAAGGTGACTTTGCTTTCCTTTATAGCATAGTCGATAGAAACTCCCGATCAATGGCTTATTGATTCAATCGATAAAATCGTTGGTTGAATCGATTCAATTATTTTGATATTATGTTATTTATATTAATATCAAAATATATATTTATGAGTTAAGTAAAAATATAATTTATAAAAATTATATGTATATTTTTATAGGTTTTTTGAATATTTTTTTGATAATACATATTTCAAGACCCTTTTTTATTGTCGAAGGCAACATTGTGAGGAAATGGTAATTTTGTAATAATAAAAAAAAATTAGGTGAAAGGGATGTCTTGGATATATCAATTTTCATCATGGAAATAGTTATCCTCATTTTTTTTTAGAACTTTATTATCGGTTAATCGGCTCAACTGTTCGGGTTTGACCAATTTTCATCGAATCAATTTGGATCAACCCGGATCAATTGCTTATTTAGTTTTTTGTTCGGATCAACCCGATCGACTCATCGGGATCACGATTTAACCTATTGAGCGGAACGGGCCGATCCGGTTTTAATAACTATGCTTTATAGCCTTTCGCTCTGCTGTTGTTCATGTCCGATCTACTGTAGTACTGTGTAGCTTTTGTTTTGAACTATAGATAGCTGATCAGGAGTCACGTCTTACATTTAAGCACATATCCGTCCGTCTCAAACTAGTGAGAGAAAATAAAACAATGGTCGCCAAAGACGACAGAGCTGCAAGTCTTAGCTGTGGCGAATGGTGACTACTTGCTCTGGCGGCAACTTTTTCTCTCGTTCATTGCTCATCAAATGGCTTTGGCTACAGATTAACAGATTTTGACAATGTGCTTGTGGTCGAAGCCTAAGCTGTAGTGAAAAAAGAGAAAAACTGTAAATTTAAGGTTTTCCTTCCTTCGATAAAAAACAAAGCAGAATTCCAGAGAAAAATCTCTGTAGTTTGTAAAGCTATCCTATCTTTTAAGAGATGGCAAGATTTATATATTTCTTTTATGATTCGGTCTTTTTTATTTTGATGGATTTCTTGAGATATCACTCCTTTCTTAATTTTTCCAATTACGATGAATCTGGTGAATTGTTAGTTCAGATCATATCTGTCAAATGCCATTATAATTATCCTTGCTCTGCTCAAGCTGCAACTTTATCTGAAAAATGGGGGCATCTATGACCACGAACAAGAACACAACGAATAATATGGTGGCGCCTGAGATCGCGGTGCTGCCATGGGACCTGACTATCGAGATACTGTTATTGTTACCCTTGGACTCTCTGATTTGGCTCAAACTGGTCTCGAAATCATGGTACAAGCTGATAAATGACCCAGATTTTGCCAAGCTTTATCACCGTTGTGCGACAGGGTCGCATCCCAAGTCCATTATCATCCACTATGCCGAGATACGATATCTCCGTCTTGGTCTTCCTGAACTAGACAATGCTGTCGAACTAAACACCCTAGGCAGGATCATGGATAGCAATGGAATCCAATGCGGAAGATGCTTAGATTTTACGAGTTTTAATGTTGGCACTGGTTGGTATTATCCTGTGATGATTGGTTCGTCAAATGGATTGATCGCGGTTTTTCAAGCTCAGGAGATTGTGGTGTCAAATCCGGCTACTCAAACCCATTGGATCGTCCCCTGGCCCATCTGGGGCTCCAGGTGGAATCTTGACTACGATCGACTCAACCTTGGGTTTGGTTATGATCTGCTTAGCTACGATTATAAGATCATATTCATCATGAGCAAATATATAGGGGTGTGGAATGTTAGCAGTGTTACTGATGTCAAGGTTTATAGCCTTAATTCTGATTCCTGGAGAAGTTGTCCACTTCCCAAGATCAGCTCGATTAAAGTACCCTTCAACCAGTCCCCTCCTGTGTTCGTCCATGGCTCATTTCATTGGCTTGGCGAGAAAAGTGACCGGACGATCACTATCATAAGTTTTGACATCCACGACGAGACATATGGCGAGGATTTGTGCCTACCTAATGAACACGATCACACATGCATGGAAATACTAGCATTTTGTTCCCTGGATGACTGCTTATGTCTTGTGACAGGGCAAGACAGATACTGGGATGCAAACGAGATATGGGTCATGAGGGAGTATGCGATCAGAGAGTCGTGGAGTAAAATATTCACTATCAAAGACGTGTTGCTACCTGCTCATTTGTCGGAACCGATTTCTAAAAACACCAGACATAAACTGTTGAACGCAACTTTGGTCGAAAGTATTCCGATCATATTGCCAATGAAGGGCAGGTCGGAGCGAAGAACGCAATGTCTGCATCAGGATTCGAAGAAGCGATCACTTTTGATGAAATTAGTACGCTGCAATCAATACTAGGTTGTGACAGTTGGTATCGTCATGTTTATAGTTCTGAATTATACTTATTTCTTTGCTTCAGGTGCTGTTTTTGGTTGGTTGCATAGGATACCTCAAATAAGAAACCAAAGCTGTCATAAGTAATCGAGAAATCTTGTTTAGACATGTTCAGGCTAATATCAACTGTGAAATGTTAACGTCATTCTCGTCACAAAACTTTACCTTAGAATGGTTCATTAACATGAAAGCGATCTGCAAAATACTACTACAGCTCTAGCAAACGGAACAGCAATTCAGCATGTTTTATTTATCCATGCACTGTGCTCCTCATTATGTTGTTAGATCAGTGTACTGTAGTTTACATCAGAAAGCTGAACTAGAGGACTCAATGAATCTTACACCTATGAAATCTAGTGTATTTTATTCCCATCGGACTAAATCAAAATGTGTTAGAGAAAGTTTGAATCGATGATAGCAATTCATTATAACCATATGATTAGAGATTCGTCATTTTATAACCATATCAGAATTTCATATTATAACATTAATATTTTATATGAGATTATACATCTCAGCGTTATTACCACGAGATAATGTGGGTCCTTGTTCTCATCAAGTCAAGGAGTATGAAGCATATGGCATGTCAACAGTGTGAATGACATCGTGCTAGTGTCTCGGATGAACATCGCTTATGTGTATCGGATAAAGTTATGGTATTATGGGGATCTGCTCTGGCGGATGCAATCAACCAAATCTAGTATGCCCCCACTAATTCGACTTCATTTTCATTTGAACGTTGCTTAAATGTTCAGATTCTCTTACCAAACCATTATTTCGTGCGCTACAAATCTTCTTTGACGACAGGTTCATGCCATTTCTCACCTTATCCGGGCAGCTATGCCCGCCTGGGATCGAAGGGACTTTATTTTCTCTCTTCATGTCGATAAACAACTTCGGCTCAACGGTCGGTTCATTTGTGGGCGCCGGGTTGGCTTCAGCTCTGAATATATCATCCGGTTCTATCGACAAACTCCTCCTTGGCATCTTCATTCAGTTCGCGTGCATCTTCATCCCTGTCGCCTTCCTCCTTTTGATACCAAAGGAAGCCACCGGGCAATCGACATAGCTAGGCTTGAGAGTTCGGCAATGTTATAATGACATTATAGTCTGATATGAAAGCACCCAGTTATTACTAGATTCATAGATAGAAAGATAGGAAACTTTAATTTAGACTTTGTGGGTATAGATCTGAGGTGAACAATGATAGTAGTGTTAATGTAATGGAAAGAATTAATACCGGAGGTCGTCTTCGTGTTATTGTGTGATGGCAAAAGTCGGCACAAAGAGGTGCCCTTATTGCAATGCCATTTAAGTAATTATACTTTTGTCAAACGAAATGATCAATTTTGCTAAATCTTGTGGATTGTTTGACAATGTTTATGATCAAAAGGAGAGGACTCGTTACACATAAACAATTTTGGTTTTTGTTGTCAGGCCCTTCTCAAATTGGCCCGTATTGTCGATTTAAGGTCAAGCCCGATTAATGTCGGGCCCATCGGTGCGGCCCATTATCCTCAAAACCAGGAGAAAAAAAAACGGAAGCCTGTCACTGAATCTATCAGAGCCAGGTTTCGATCCTGGGACCTGTGGGTTATGGGCCCACCACGCTTCCGCTGCGCCACTCTGATTTGTTGTTCTACGTTTGAAAATATATATTTTATTAATTTTGCAATCTGAGGGTGGGGAGTAGAGCTCCAGCAATTGGTCCAGTGGCTACATTTTTCACTATCACGAGCAGGTATGTGATACACTAGATTAGGCATCTGATCAAAGTACTGATGTAAGCTTACTTGGCAGGATTTGATTTATGAGCATCTGTTCTCTGGAGTCAACATTCTGTGATCCCCGATTAGGATCTACGTGTGATGTTCACTCACGATCAATTGATCAACCATATCATACTTCTATTACATGTTGTACTACATTATGAACTGAACTTGATAATTGGATTAATATTTAAGCCTCTCAGATAAACCCTCTCAAAATCCGATTGAATGGGTTTACTAGAATCATGAACTTGATAATTGGATCAGTATTTAAGACTCTCAGTTGTGATAATTGATATAATGATTTAGATAGTCTTGGTTCATGACTATTGTTGATCATACACGGGTTATGTGATAGTCGAGGATAAAGGTAGTTCTTTCCATGCAGCAATGATGAGTGTGTGAGATAAAAAAAAATAAAAAAAAAATGATGATGAATGGATTAATGTGATATAAACTAAAAATAATCTGATAATTATAAAAAAAAATTAATAAATAAAAAAGATTATTATTTAAATAAAATAAAATAAATATATTAATTTAATGAAACGAATGAAATATATTCACCGAAATGATAACAATAATGATTAAGAAAACAAAAACTTTGTTCAAACATATATAATGCCCAGGTAAATTTCCATTACTCAAATCAAATTCCTTGTACGTAACAGAAAACCAAAGAAATCAATCACTCTCCCACTCTTTTTTTTTTTTGACCATTCACTCTCCCACTCATTTTCATCCCTTCAAAGATCTCACAATCATCAAATCCAAATCAAATCACAACACAACACTTGCCATTTCACTTCGATCTGTATCTGTACTCTGCCATGCTTGATTTTCAAAAATGGGAAGATTTCAACCCATCAAACCATGGCCGCCATCAATTTCCATTACCCATTTGCTCTCTGATTGGGGGGATGAAATCAATGATTCCACTCAGTGGCAAGATGGATCTTCTTCACACTCTGTTCTACCTATGGGATTGTTTCCCTTGTTGCCCTTGTAACTATTCTTTCTTGGTTTTTGGATAGTTGCTGTTGATTTTAGTAGGTTGCCAACTTACAAGGATTCAGTTGAGAGTCCCAGAATACGGGTGGACGACACAGAAGGTTTTTCACTTAATGAACTTGTTCAGACCATATTTTACATATTACACTTGTTGTGCTCAAACATGATCAAAGCTTCAAAAAGCATGAATCCATGTTATCCGTCTCTCGCTTTCCTTAAGTGCTCTCTTAGATGGCAACTTCTTTGATCAGGTTCTCACTTCTTTGTTGCTGGACCTTCCTGGGCTGCTATTCCTTACAACGTACACATTACTTGTTCTCTTTTGGGCGGAGATTTGTTATCAGGTAAGTGTTGTTTGCTGAATTTCTCTATTTAGTTGGTTCAATTAGCATAGCTTTTCTTATAATGATCCACTTCATATAGCCAACAATGCCTTGACGGTTTGCTCTGAGCTTCTTTGAACCCAGCTTCCATGAACAAATTTCATACTACTTATTTCTTTGACCATGAATATAGACCAAGTTATGCTTGATGGGTCTCGGCCATTGGGTTGGTAGACTGATCTTTCTTTTTTTTTTTTTTTTTTTTTGGGTTTTCAAGGCAAGAAGTCTGCCAACTGATGAACTCCGAACTGTGCATATTTCTGTAAATGGGGGAGTCTATTTTATCCAGGTGATATTCTTGTCTGCTTTATCCTGGTGTAATCACTTTCTGTGGTAGAAAGTTCTTTACTTTCTTTCAAGCTTAGTCGATATTTAGATTCTTTTCATGGACGCTATCAGCTGTCACATTTCCCATAAGTTATGCTTGTACTAGGTGGCTGTTACATATTGACATCTCTTCTTGATGCAGGTGCAAAGTTAGAAGCACGTCTTAACCATCCAACCATCCGAAGCAGATTCGTTGCTCATGCTCGGCGCCCCAGTTCACGTTATTCCTAGCTGTTCTCATGTTGTTATTTTTATTATTGTTGATTTCCCTTATTGTTATTTCTGTTGCTACATTTTAGGTTCCACTTCTCCTTATTTCCTTGCTTTAGATTGTTTGGTTTGAGAAGGCTCTATTTTTAGGAGTTCAATGAATGAACAGGGCAGTTTTTGTTTTGCTGTAAAAGAATACTCTTGAGTCTAGTACAACCCAGGTTTCAGGTCTTGAAGAACCTGACTGTCAGCCTCGAAGAGTTGGTCTTGTGATCTTGAAGAATCAAAAATCCCGTCCCTTTTCCGTAACATACTGTAGCTGTATCATTTCTCTTTATCAGCTGTGTATGTGGATCTACCTATGGGCAGATTATAATGATGCAGTTGTATTCTTTGGGCAAATATTTATGGCAGATAAGTTGTGTTCTCTCTAGATACTTGTTCTGGTTTTTGCATCTCTCTATGGGCACCATGAGCCTAGCTTCACTTATGTCCCTTTCCTTCGTGCTTGGTTTTTCCGTGGTCTCATTCACTGCTGCTCTCGGATTCTTGCTGTATGGGGGAAGGCAAGTGCTTCCCTTTTTTATGTTCTGCGGATCAGATTGATTTTTTTAAAGGAGAAGAAAAATAAAGATTTTGAAGTATTGAATTGCATCGAAATGTTTTTCCTGCTGCTCCGTTGATTGTGCTAAGTTACATTTCGTTGAGGGTTTTCGTCTACTCGAGTAACAGTTTTCTGTGTTCAGGTTTTTTTTATGCTAAGAAGATTTCCTGTTGAATCTAATGTTCGATGGAAAAACTCCGTGAGGTACGTGTGTTCTTCCGTCTTTATTAGTTGTATATCATTCCGTGCATGACCTCCTACCACAATCTGACTGTGATTTAGGATATTTCATCTCATGTATGTGAGCCGTTAATCCTGAGTGGAGGAGGGGCTCACCATGAAAAATTAAAACGTAAGGCATGACGTCAATGGTGTATCCGCGTGTATATATGTTTAGCGTATTCCATTTATATGTGTGTGCAATAAAAAAAACAAAAAAAAAAAAAAAACAGAAAAGGGGATCTTGTTTGCTCCCCACCAAACTGCTCGTCTTCCTCATCCAAACACCACATACACCTCGTACCTTTACCCGCCGTAGCCGCTGCTATCATCTGGTATCAGAGCAGCCGATGATCCATCAAGGGAAACCACCAGTCGAGGAATCAGACCTCAAACCTGGGCGAGCTACTACGACGACACTGGTAGCCTGAGGTTGGATGGCAACGGAGTGCTGTTGCGAAGGGGCTTGATGGCGAAGTTGTGAGGAGAAGGTGTGTGTTTTGGTGTTCGGTGAAAGAGAGGAGCAGGAGGTAATAAGGGGAAGAAGGACAAAGAGGCGTGAAAGAGAGAACAGTTAAAAGGTTTTTTTGCTGCTTTTGGGAAAAGAAGAAGTCAGTGCTGTGCTGCTTGCTATTAAACACAAAACACAAAAGAAGTATTTGGTCGTTGACCAAGTCAATGCGTACCCAAAAAAAAAAATTGAAACGAAAAACGTGTACGCGTTTGTGAAAAAAACCTGAAGGAAAATTTTGGTTTCACAAATCAAAATTCGTCATAATGTCTATTGTTCCCCATAATATGTCTAAGGAGGACGGCGGTATGTCGTTCCATTTTTCGATGTTGAACTCATCCAACTATACGGTTTGGGCTATCAAAATAGAGGCAATCCTAGATGCTCAGGAAGTCTGGGAGGCGATCGAACCAACGGAAGGAGAGGAAATTGATCCTAAGAAAGACAAAAAGGCGCGTGCGTACATCCTCCAATCTATTCCCGAGGATGTGTTTCTTCAGATTGCGAAGAAGAAGACAGCAAAGGAAACCTGGGAGAGTTTGAAGACGAGGTACCTGGGTGCTGATAGAGTCAAGAAAGCTCGGTTGCAAACCTTAAAGAGTGAATTTGATGCATTGCGGATAACAGAGCAGGAGTCGATTGATGAGTTCGCTGGAAACCTTAGTGGTATGTCCAGCAGGTTTTCTAGTCTTGGAACGAAACTTGACGATGTCGCATTTGTCAAGAAACTACTAGATTGTGTGCCTGACAAGTATTTTTCAGTTGTTGTCGGAATTGAACAGTTTTTTGACATCGAGACGATGCCGTTCGAAGAGGATATAGGGAGATTGAAGGCATACGAGGAGAGGACTCGACTCCGCGAGAACAGCGGGAGTGGTGATAGACAACTCATGTTCACTCCTACCGAGCGTCAAACACCGCAGAGGAATAGCACTTGTGAAGCGTCATCATCTGGGCAGGGTCGTGGGTCCAACACCTGAGACCGAGGCAAAGGTCAATGGCGTGGACGAGGTCGTGGAAGGGGTGACTGAGGTAGAAATGCTGCAACACGTCAAGAAGGTGCAGGAGGCACCGGCGGCAGCAGCAGTCGTGATAAAAACCACATCAAATGTTTCAATTACGGGAAAATAAGACATTATGTTTCTGAGTGTCGTAGCAAGCGGCGAAACGAGAGGGTTTGGCTGCACAGTTTTTGCGAAGGTAACAGTTTCACACCCTAAGAAGCTAGATGATCGAAGTCTTCCCATGGTTTACCTTGGAGTGGAGGAAGGCTGTAAGGCACATCGTCTTTAAAATCCTCATCAGAAGAAACTCCATATATGCAGGGATGTGATCTTCCCAGAGAACCTTGAATGGAATTGGAGTGTAAGTACTGATGGCAGGGTGACAGAGTTCGTCATATATGACACCTCGAGTATTAAAGCAGTGTCTTCCTCACCTGTGGCAGGTGCAGCGGAGCCAGAGACAGGCGGTGGTGCAAGTGCATCATCACTTGCGGCAGCAGAAATAACTCCATCTACCTCGAGTACGCATAGTCCAATACAATTTTCGGAGTCCTCCGACAACCCTGTGAGTCTCAGAGACATCACAGACATCTACGCCAACACAGAAGAAGTTATTCTTGGTGATGACGAAGATGAGTTGATGATGTTAGACTTTGACGAGCCAATCTGCTACCGTGAAGCAGCAGCTGATAGTGCCTGGTCTCAGGCAATGCAGAAGGAGATGGAGTCCATCGAGAAGAACAATACATGGACTTTGACC
>LIEC01006940.1:0-12274 GCA_001925005.1 Drosera capensis
TTTTACTTCTTCCTTTCCAGATATATTGACTTCATGTTATACATTTAGGGCCGATCTTGCATATTTGTTTAGTAGTAGTATATGGAGGCATCACCATCTGTGATTGCGAGGTCATTTTTCTCCAAAACTTCGTATAGGCTTGGTATTTTGTGCCATGGTTCTCTTGATCATTCATATTACTGTTCTATATACTTGTCTTGCTTTTATTGTGGCATAGGAGTATCTTATAGTGGTCAGATGAAATTAATTATAGTGAGAATTGAGAAGGGCAGTTTTAAATTTTAGTCTCGAGTAATCAAGGTTTTTCTTGGGAGTCTGCAAGATTGGAATGGATCGAAACTTCTTTAGTAGGGTCTTATTGGATACTTTGAGTCACACAACCTATTTCAAATAAGCAGCCTAGCCTGAAGAGAAGCAGCCTCTCTCTCTCTCTCTTGCCCAATAAGAACTGGCGCCTGACACAGCCACTTGGGTGGTCTTGGTCTGATCTAGGTACCCTTGTTTTGAGATATCTAAGGTGCTTTAGTGCCCTCGTTGAACAGGCACCTAGAACGCCTCTTTGAGCACTCGGCCGTAAGTGACTAAGTGGATGTGTAGTTTACTGAGCTTTTGAGAGTATAATCTTATAGTAGTCGTTGGTAGTTGAACTAGATTGTATATTTGAAGAAAGTAATGCAACATTCTTAATCGCATATTGTCTTTAATTTCCCAAAGATGCGCATTAGTTCACTTCTGTTGACATTTGACAATGTGTTTAGCATGTATTAGGCGAAGTTGTATGATAATTCCAACATTTGCAAATGGATTGGAGATTTCAAGTGTGTAGAACTGGAACCTAATTTTCCCTCCCACGTAGCTGCAAATGTTGCAATGAAGTTATTGCTTTCAGCCCGTTAGTGCTTCATGAGCACCCCCTGAAACATCTCCTTAAGGGTTGTATATACTTTTTTGGAACTTCAACTCGTCATTAGCATTCCCTTTCGATAAAGTTGATATGTTCTCTTTTGAAAATGTCTTCATTCTCTTAGTTATTCGTTTATAATTTGTGTATGCCAGGGTTTCTGGTGACAAATACGGGATGCTGTGGAACAAATCTTGGAATATTGTGCTCGATTTTTGGTAAAGACAAGTTATGCTCGTACCCGTCGGCTTATGTCTTCTGGGATGGTGCACACCCGACAGAGGCAACTTACAGATTCATGTATGAAACATCCATGCGTGATACGGTGAATTCCTTGGTTTAGAGAATAACGACTGTGGTGTTGTTGAGTTATAATTACACATTCAAATGTACACATTGTATCTGAAATTTTCATTCTTACTAAATTGTTTTGACACTTGCGACGTAAAATTCGAACCCCGTCTGCTTCCCCTCCCTTGGTAACTTCAGAGTCACTGTTTATGTTGTGGCATCGAGACGAATAGGAGGATCCAGCGAGATTTTAATCAGAACTTTGGCAATCATATATGTCCGTGTTGAATTTGATTTATGTTAACATTTGAGATCAATCAGAAATAAATTTCATTGTTACTGAAGTATAACAAATTAACCAAGTTCTCATCTTGTATACCTGATCTCCGATTTTAATGTCGCAATTACGTAATCAAGTTTACCATTCCAATGAAAACTTTTTTGTTGAATTCAGCTAACCTCGTGTCCTCTTTCCCTTTCATTATCAAAGATGGATCGCTCTCTTTATCAAAAAAAAAAAAAAAAAGTTATGGATCACACTGATAATACTGTACCTTCATTTAATCAACGGGGAATCTAGTCACAATCACCTCGACTGCCAATTACAGTATGAAGGAAAGTTTTGAAATGATTGAAAAAAATGAGGCAATCGGAGAGCCAACTTACTCATTCCTTCCGGAATTAATTGTACTAATATTGATATTATAAAAAAATACTAATACTGATAAATCTAAATAATCAATTATTCATGTTATTAATCATTCACGAAATAAATAAATATCTTTTCAAATAAATTTTTCTTGAAATATTAATAATACTAGTTTATATTATTTTCTCTGTCCTATAATATAAAAAACGGACTGATCCGACACACGAATTTATATGTGTATCAAAAATTTTGAAATTTTATAAAAAAAAAAAATGAATATTTTTTAAATGGTAACGGAGTTTTTAATACTCCCTATATCCTAATTTAATTATAATGCTTTTTTTATTAATCCCATTATAAATATTACAATTCTATTCTTTTCTTAATTGATAATGAATTTCTATTAATATAATCAAATTGTCATATCATCTCATTCCCTCTTCTCTCTCAATCTCTCTTCTAAACCCCACCACCTCTAAAAAAATATTTTTTTCTCATCAAAATTTATATAAATTCAATACACATAAAATCTCGTATCGAATAAAATCGTTAAAATTAAATTGGGACGAAGATAACACAAAAATTATGAAAAAGATAATGAGTTGTACTATAATACTATAATATCATTCGTGCAATGTACGGGATGAAAAATTATAATGAAATAATAATGTTATATGATTTATGTTACAAAGAAATCGATAGATTTATTTTTAATAAAATTGTATTTTAAAAGAATTTTTTTCAATTTATGTTTTTGTTTCTTTTATGTGATATAAATACCTTATTTTTATTTAGAAAAACATTAATCTTTTTTTCTTTTTCTTTTTGAATAGGAAATGTTTGAAAATTTTGATTTTTGTTTTACTTTATATATTTTTAATTTAGTAAATGACCTTTTTAAATATTATCTTTAATTTTTGTATTTTAAATCGCTAATATAATTATTTGTTTGTGAAAAATATTGTATATAAGATCAAGAAGGAATTCTTCATATTAATTTTAAATAAAATTCAGATCACAGTGATTGATAAGATAAGAAATTGGGATGTTGTTTGAATTTTGATTGGTTAAAATATATGTTAAATTAAAATTTATTTAATTGATTTTAATTTTTTTTAAATGATATCTTTTTAAAATCTTTATAAATTTATGATACAAATGTAGATTTTTTTTTTGTTAGTCCTCAGTAATGTTTCATGATATCATTAAACCCTTTTAACTATTTTTAAACATCATGTCTTAGTTCTTCGATCCTTTTCACTTCTCATGGATATAGAACTTCTTAACTTCATTTTGAACTTTTTACATGGTATTTGTTGTAAGACAAAACTTTTTATATTTGCTTTTTGATACAAACTAACTTCCGTCTAAAGCAAATGATATTAGATTTGTGTGGTTCTTTAAATTTTTTCTGACTGCACTTGATGCATTTGTTTTTCATAGATACACTTAGAACAAAGAATATAATCCGTTTAATTTCTAGTCACAATAATATCTTATCATACGGTTTGTCTTTAAAAAGAAAAAAGAATAATACGATATATATTAGATTAATTGAAAATATTATCAGATTTTAATAGGTTAAGAAATATATTAGATTAAAATTTTTAAAATTATTTTTTTAATTTATATTTTTTAAAATGACAATAATGTCCCGTCATATCGTTTGACATCAAAATAGTTTGTCACATTTAAAAATGACAGGCTTATACGATATATATTATAATATTATCTCGTGCGCTACACATAATTAAAAATTATAATGAAATAATAATGTTAAATGACTTACGTCACAAAAAATCGATAGATTACTTTTTCATAAATTTTTATTTTAAAAAAATTTTGTTTTTTAGTTCATGTGTTTGTTTCTTTTATGTGATATAGATAACTTATTTTTCTTTTCAAAAGACATTGATCTATTTTTTATTTTATTTTGAATACGTAATGTTTGAATATGTTGATTTTTATTTTAGTTTTTATCTTTTTAATTTAGTAAATGACCTTTTTAAATATTATCAATTCTTTTTGTGTTTTAAATCGCTAATCTAATTTTTTTTTTAAAGATATTGCACATAAGATTAAGGAAGAATTATTCATAATAGATTTAATAAAATTCAGATTACCATGGTTGATAAGAGGAGGTGTTGGAATGTTATTTTGATTTTGATTGGTTAAAATATATGTTAGATTAGATTTTATTTAATTGATTTTAAACTTTTTTCATAACATATTTTTCGAATGATTATAATATCATCTCATATCGATTGTCGTTTGTCGTTAAAAGACACTGAGCAATTAAGTATATATATATTAGATTACATTATATTAAAATTTATATTTAGTTTAGATTAGTTGAAATCGCTATCACATTTTAATTGGTTAAGATATATGTTAAATTTTAGATTAGATTATATTTGATTACTTTTAATTTTTTTAATTGATATTTTTGAAAATGATAATAATACATTGTCATATCATTTTAAAATGACAATAATGTCTTGTTATTTCTGTTGAGATGTGATGATGCATAGTATCATATTATTGTTATGTTTTATTTTTTATTCATATGTTATGTTTCATTTTATTCATAAGCTTTATTTTATTTTTATATTGATACTATGTTTTAATTTTGTACTACGCTTTATTTTTCATTTTTGATCTAATTCTGTTTTTATTTTTGATTGTGCGTTTTATTTTGATTTTATTTATATGTCCTGTTTCATTGGACGTGATGAAATTCCGATGTATTCTGAGACACCGAATTCCCGTGACTCCGGTCGCCGCTCGCCCCCGCCACAACCACCGCTCGGCCGCCGCACCGCCGCAGCAACAACCACCGCATCAGCGACTTCCGGCGAAAACAGACAAGCAGAACAAGCCAAAAGGCAAGTAACTTGCCACTCACTCTCTCTCTCTCTCTCTCTCATCCTCGCTGTCTCTCCACTGTCTCTTCACATGGTCCACACTCTGAATTTAGTCTACTCACAACCTCGAAAATTCACCGTCACGGCAAACAAACAAGTTCTCTGCATCGCGGTCGCCGTTGAGAGGATTGATAAGTTTCTGTGATTTCGCCATTGCTGCAGATTTCTGCTCTGAGTTCGAGTTCGAGATCGAGTTGAGAAAGCGGATGAGTTCAATTTTCTGAGGTGTGAGTTGAATTTGTGCTATTGTGATTTTTGTTTGTTCGATTTCATGTCGGTTTTCATTGGAGAGATTGGGAGAAAAGATGTTTGGTTCGGTGTGGTGTGGTTTGGGAATGTGTTGATAGATTCGTGGATTTCTGTGATTTTTGATGGAATTGATGGAGTGATGGATCAGTTAGGGTTTCGGTTGAGAGATTTGATGTGTGGATTGATAGATCTGGTGGTTGAGGACCGGAGCTGTGAGCTTTGCTTGATTCTGGAATCATGAACTCAGACGTGTTCGTTTGATTCGATATCGGTTTTCAGTAGTATTATATATGGTGATCGTTGAGACTAAAAAATTGTGTCGTTGCGATGTAGATGGATAGAGTGATCTTTTTTTTATGTAATGTTGCATGAATAGGATGATCTATTTTTTTATTTTTTTTTTATATTTTAATCTTTGATCTTTGCATAATTTCAGATGACTTTGACTTGAAGTGACTTGAAATACACATAATGTTCTTCATCTAGTGTGTGGTAATGACGCTCCTGTTTTAGTTTCCTTGATTAGTTAGCAAAAGAAACATGCAGGAAGAGTGATCTACGAGCTGTTGCTTGGAGCTTCAGTTAGCTGTTGGGTTGGTTCATGGGCGAAGAAGCAAAACAAAGATACCGTAGCTGAAGCCAAGAATTTGGCACTCGAAGTGAAGATGGTGTGATGCTCATTCAATTCTGATAAGTGGGAATTCCAAAACGGCTGCACTGCTCGTGAAGTTTATGTGGTTTAATTGAATCTTCAGTCTGTTGTGACTTCATTTATTGGTAGGGAAAACTAATATGGAGTGGTTTAACTCATTATTGTTCATTGTGGATGTTTATGCTTGAGAACGCCGGATTTGATTGAGTTGCTAAAGGCGATACAAGCAGCTAGTCCGAAATGGCTTCTGGTTGGGATACTATTGGGGAGATGGCAAATATTGTTCAGCTTACAGGATTCGATGCTGTGAGGTTAATAGGATTGATAGTGAAGGCTTCGACCACGGCTCGGATGCACAAAAAGAACTGCAAGAAATTTGCTCAACACCTGAAGTTGATCGGGAACTTGTTGGAGCAGCTTAAGATCTCGGAGCTCAGAAAGTATCCGGAGACAAGGGAGCCTCTCGAGCAGCTTGAAGATGCTCTGAGGAGGTCTTATGTTTTAGTTCATAGTTGCCAGGACAGAAGCTACCTTTATCTGCTTGCAATGGGATGGAATATCGTGTACCAGTTCAGGAGGGCGCAGAATGAGATCGATCGCTACTTGAAGCTTGTACCACTTATGACACTTGTGGATAATAACAGGGTCAGGGTAAGACTTTCTTGGCCAGATTCTTCTCATTACTGATCTAGGTATTGCATTTTTTACTACTCCTAGCATTTTTTTATTTATTGTATGAAATTCTTAAATATATGCTTTCATATTACCTTTTATCTAGAACTTCACCGTAGTATATGTCAGTGCTTGTGGCTAGGATTGTATGTTGAGCTCGGAGTCTGGTATCATCAACGCCATCCTGGGAACTAGATCTTAGACAATGGACTAATCCATTTGATAAGTCATTCATTATTGTTTGTGTCTCATTCGTAGAATCTCTTGTTTGCATCTTTATTGCAGTTTTTCCAGAACCATGAAGTTTGCTGCTACCGCCTTACTGTACTGCTTTATAACTTAGGTTGTTCTGATAAAAAAGCAAACCACATTCTCTCAGGATAATTATAATCGAATTTGCGAAGCATTTTTTCCGTGGGAAGTCATTCCAAGGGTTAGAAAGAAAACCTGCAGAAGTTATTCCACCTAAAAAGTCAGTTCCTGTGTTGTCCCTCTGGAGTTTCTCTGTTTTTTCCTTTAATCAGTAGAGAGAGCTTATCTTCTTGTTCTGTCTGCATTTGATCCACTATGGTTCAAATTGTTCTGTCCTGATTTGGTTGTAGCTGTTTATGTGTCTAGATGCTTGCTGCTTGTGATAGTCTTGTGTATTCATATTTTGGCTGTGAAATTGTCAGGAAAGGCTGGAACACATTGAAATGGATCAGTGTGAGTACACTTTGGATGAAGATGATGTGAAGGCCCAGGCTGTGATTTTCAATCCAGAGAATTTGGCAAAGAATGCCGCTGTATTGAAGAAGACTCTTTCTTGTTCATACCCAACTTGCTCTTTCGATGAGGCACTTCAAAAAGAGAAGGAAAAGCTGCGGCAAGAACTAGAGAGATCACAAGCAAATTTGGATGTCAGTCAGTGTGAAGTCATCCAGCGCTTGATCAGTGTCACTGAAACAGCTGCTGCATCATGTGAAATGGAAAAGAGTCCTCCAGTGAAAGGTTCTAAGAACCTTGTATCCAAGGGTTTGGATCTTGAACACTCATTTGAAGAAAGTTCTGCCAAAAAGACCGACACCAAAACTCAAAGGTTGGCTCTATCAAAGAACTGCTCAAATTATTTCTCAAGCTGCCTAGTATCCTGATATTTTAACCCTTTCTTCTCTGGTCTTATTAGCCAACATTTAGCCAAAGAAAGGGGGTCTTTATTAAAGACCCTCTTTCTTTCGTAGATTTTCCTGTGTACAAAATGGTTCCATAAAGTTAGGGTGTCGCTTGACTTCGGGTTTATGAAGTCAACCTCAAATCAATATATGGTTCTAAGACCTGGTCCGACGGAAAGCAGCAATGCTTCTTGCATTTAGTGGAATATTCAGCTTCCTCTGATGGTAACCCTCTTTCACAGGACTGCTTCTTCAGCTTCCTCGGGTCGTGATTTGCTTTCATCACATGGGTCATATCGGCATGACGAATGGAATTCAGATCTACTGGATTGTTGTTCAGAACCTTGTCTTTGTAAGTAAACCGTTGCCGATGAATATGCTCATGGGAACTCTATATCGTCAACCATAAGTGATCCTAGATATGAGAGCTTGAATTTATTCAAATCTCTTTCATGGGATCTCGAGAAGTAATGCAGCAAAGGTTCCCTTGCCTTTCTTCACCTCTTAGTTGATCTGCTTCACTTCTTGGTGCAGGCCTGAAGACCTTCTTCTTTCCTTGTGGCGCATTTGCAAGAATATCTACTGTGGCTAACGGAAGATACATATGTAAGACTGAACATCTTTATGACACTTATCGGCACACCCATTGTCCAATGAAACTTACTTTTAAGGTTTTCTTGTCATGCTATTTTCGTCCATAGAAAAAAAAAACAAGATCAATTGCATGATGTAGCTCTACACACTTGAACATTGAAGTTGAAGCTGCAATACCTGATAAGTGATTGCTTGTGGGATTTTCATGATTGTAGCTTCTGCTCAAGCATGCAACGACTTGATGGCATATTCTCTGATTCTGTCTTGCTGTTGCTACACTTGCTGCGTTAGGAGGAAGCTGCGTAAGATGCTGAATATTGATGTAAGTTATTGCTCGTTGCTTGACCATTATTGTTCTTGTTTATATTGGTGAAGTAAATTGTCCTGCAGACCATCACTCGTCTTCATCTTGTATGTCTTTGTTCCTGGCTTGTTTCTAGTACTATTGGGCACAAATAATTTTCACTTGGTGGAATATACAAGTAGACAAGTAGGACCAAGATTGTGGCTATTTCTCTTTATTAACTGAGACCACAAATTTAAAAAACCTTAGCCTGTAGTGATGTCTATAATCGATTTGCTTAGACGGACCTTCATTATTTTCAGGGAGGAGGGTGCGACGATTTCCTGTCGCATTTGATGTGTTGCTGTTGTGCTCTTGTCCAAGAATGGCGGGAGGTGGAGATTCATGGGGCTCATGGTGGTATGCTGTTGCTTTTCTCAAATCAGTTTTTGCAAGCAACAATGCAACTTACAAACATGGACTCTCACTTGTCTCATTCGAAAAGTCTAACCTTATGGCTTACGAGCCGGTTCCAGCTTTCCGTCTTATGTGAATACCAACTCATGTTCTCAACAAACAGGGCCATCTCTTTTTACCTTGAAAAAAGGGTCCCCAAAAAAAAAAACTCATGTTCTCAACAAAAATTGTATGGTCAATCAACTCATTGCCCGTCTTTACATGAATCTGCAGGTCCTGCAAAGACAACCACAAGTCCTCCATCTTCGCACTTCATGGAATACTAATAGATTGGTGAATCGAAAGTACATAAATCTGTGAGCTGGAGCTGTGGTGATGCAGGAATTCTTGCAAAATGTTTGGTCGCAAATGTAAAAACAAGTTGGTGAAACTGATAGATAGCTCAGTTGTATCTTCTGCTCTCTATGTCTCCTTGTAAACCCTTGCTTATCTTCCGTGCAAGGCACCAAATTGTATCGTAGTCATGATCCTAGCTGCCTGTCTGGTGCAAGTGTGTAATAAGAACTGTTATGGAGCTACCTGTATTGTTAGTATCTAATTCGCCCCATCACCATTTCCTTGTTGAACGTGGAAACCTACCGTGTATATCTTTGTACGTGTGTTAGGTAAACCTTTCGGGCAGATCGACTTGACCCGCAAAGTATGGCAGATCACCTTCTTAGATTCATGGGAAGTTGGTTCTCGTGTTAAGCATGGAAGATCATCATCTTTCGCATGTTAACCTATGGTATATTGCATTCAGATTTGACTTGCTATTCAAAGATGAGAGTTTTCTTTCTTTCGCTCGAAGACGTGGTTCTTCTCTGATTATGCTCAAAATTTGAGAGCTCAAGTAGTTGTGTTATCTACTGAAGAAGGTGTGCTTGTTATGCTATGGATGTGCTTTGTGTTACTTGCCGAAACTTGTAGGCTTCTGATAATTGGTCCTCGAAATGATTGTTTATCCTCTGTTGTACATTTTTCAATCGCAGTTACCTCTATGATCTGGGAATAGCGTTATCAATATAGTAGGTGCATGATTTACATCGCTGTTGTTGATAGCACAGAGGATAGGTGAAATAGTAACATCTGGTTTAGGTGCAAGTCACCTCGGTCTTTGGGTAAGCAATCAGCATAACAAAATCTTGATAACCAAGCAATAAGCAAGAGCTCGCCATGCTTATGCCTATGAATGCAGCATCCGGTTGAACATCTAACCTATGGATAGATTTCTCTGCCTTATCTTTGAATTCATCGAGAAATACAGAAACCAGCCCAGGGAGGCACCATCGAGGTATGGAGCCATAGAGCAGTGTCTCAATCTCAAGGCTGATCGATGTAGCGTGTGCTTGTCAAGAATGAAAAGGGGTGAAGAAACGCGGGTTCTCCCTTGCCTCCATGAATTTCACTCAGGTTGTGTCGAGAGGTGGCTCCAGCTTTGGCACCAGAAGACATGCCCTGTGTGTCGGTTCTTAGTCGAAGATGATCGCAGTTCCCAAGGGAACGAAATTAATGATCCTGATATGGTGCTATGGCTCACTTGTCTTCTTTTTTTGTAACTCTGGTGTCTAATATGAGTTGAGTGATTCCTAAAAAAAAAGTTTTCCTGTTTGAGTGGCTTCCCCATCTCTTGCATGAAAAATTCCAAAACAATGTGCTTCTTGTATCCTGTTGTATTTTCGTCCATGAACAGATTCTGTCTTCTGATGTTGAGTCTCGTTCAATGTCGAGTTCCAATGGCATAGTGTGATTTACGCAATCCGTTCCGTTCAACCCAAAGGGCCAAAAGCAGGGACGTTCGGTTTGATTGAGCTCGTAACACATGGAGCTAAGTTTCTAAGCGCTTGATTGCTAATATGATTATCCCCGTGATAGAGACAGAGCCATATTACACGATAAGGAGAAATAGAGAGGCTATTTACTTACGCTATACACCTTCAATGCTTACAGGAAGTTCGATGATTTCTCTTTCTCAAAATGGCGCTGATAACGTTCGCTGAAATATCCGTTGCTTCTGCTGATGCTCCTTTGGAATCTGAAGCTGAACTCGAGCTGGTGTTTTCTTGTACAGGTTGCTGCCAAAAAACATATAGGAAAAACACCCAAAAAAAACACTGAAAAGTGTAAAATGCTATCCTTCAAGTATTTACCTCCCAAAAAAAAAAACATGTACCCTCTCGGTTCCATATTTATTGAAACACGAAAATTTATACAAGTGTTAAATTTGGGTAGATTTTGATGAATAATTTTTTTTTTCTTTTATGGTAGTGGGATTTATGTGAGAAAAAAATCTCCTATATGTTTCTAGTATTTCCCTCACCTCTTGTAATTGTTGCTGTTGCAGTTTCCTTAGCCAGTTATTCTCTTCTGTCAAATGTGCCACTTCGCGCTGCAACTCAGTTATATAAAAGCCTGTTTTCAACCCAAAGCATTATCATCAATTATCCTTCGTGGGCCAAAAATGTGTATCAAAATTCAAAAGTCCTTCACTTTGGAAATAATAGCACATCAGTAGATCTTCAGCTTTCACACTACAAAAATATAGTCTGGATCATTCATGACATTCGGAGTCCTTTTTTCAAAGATTATCGTCGCATCGTTCTGGTCTCATCCTGGCGTCACTCGGTATAAACAAAACTATGGGAGTGGAATGTCCGAATCATATATATCTAATACATCGTTCTTGACACAAATATGTCAAGAAAGGTTCACTTAGTGTAAGCAACTCTACGCTCAACTCAGCACAATAGGAAACAGTCTCTCCATGGAGATTGCCTGTTTCCGAGCTCTGGACCGAGCAGCAGACTGACGGTTCTTAACCATCCTCTTTTGTCTCCCATCAGCATCGCCACCATCACGCTCATCGGACAACCTCTTCTTCCCAAAAGAGCACAGAAACTGTGATCCCACGAAATCATCCTCATACGGGTGATTCAAATCTCCAACAGGAAAGCCCCTGAGATGAGATCAGGATGAGCTCCTGCGCTCGAACAAACCAAACTCCAGAGTGGAGTTCAGGTTCAAAACCGGGGAAGGAGACACACAGGAAGGCTTGGGAGCGACAAGGTGGCGGCGTTAGTGGTACTCTGAGGGAGTCTTGTAAGACCATGTTGCAACTAGTGGTTAGTTTGCTGTGCTGGGTGGTGATGTCTTCCCATACATCTTCTAAGGTTCGGGTTGTGTTTGACTGTGGTGGTGGCAGTGCCGCGGGGGTGGAGAATGGGAAGGATGTTGAAGACTACTTAGAGGACGACGATGACAAGTTATGGCGCGGCTGCATGGATACCACGATTTATAGAGAATGTGTTTTGTAACTACCAATGTTTGCTGATAGAACATGTTATTTGAAGAGGAGAATCAGGTGCTGGAGACGTACATTTGTAGTTAGGAGTCTCTACTGTCCAACAGCAAACAGCATCAAGAATCAACGGTGTGAAACAAAAGATTTTTTT
>LIEC01006940.1:12294-59836 GCA_001925005.1 Drosera capensis
TTTTTTTTTTTTTTTTTTTTTGTGTGATTTGGTTTCATTTCAACTATTGGGTTGGCCAGGGAATCCCAATCCATGTAATGGAGTTGGGTCCTCTGTTGTCCAACAACAAACAACATCAAGAATCAAACGGTGTAAAACAAAAGACAACAGTATCAAGAACCAAGAGCAACCTCTTCACATGGGACACGTATCCCCGCTGTAGCTTTTACTACAGCACGGATGCAGTACAACCCTTAACCATAATTTTAAAAAATATAAAAAATTAAACATAATTAAGAAAAATTAAACCCTAAAAAAATTAAATTCAAAAACTTTTAAGATTAATAAACCTCCTAAAAAATTAATCATAAAAAAATAAACACATATATAAACCCTACACCTAAAAAGATTAGGATCGTCGACTGTTGCTACAACAACAACATCAATGTATTCGATTATTAGGATCGTTTGTTGGATTTTTAATTCAACGATCCCGATTTTTTTGATGGGTTAGAGTTTATTTTTATTTTTTTATTGAATTTTTTATGTGGTATAATTTTTTTTATTAAGTTTTTTTAGGTTTTGATATTTGGGTTTTTTTTCTAGAATTTTTTAAATATCAAAAAATAAAAAATACTACGACACTTGTGTTGTTGAGTTGACAACTACAGAGAATCCAGATTCCACCTAAAACAACAAATAAATTGGAAGCATTCTCATTGACTACAGCACATATCCTGTCCTCTTGATTACAGCCGGGGATCCAATTGCCTTCACATGTCATGGTGCGCACCGTCGTGTCATGGATTATTTGCACGTCAATGTAAAACATGATGGACGTTAATGAAATTGTGATGATATGAGAAAACATCAGATTTTTTATTGGCTTGTCAGTACTGCTACCGTCAAAGTACTGTTGTCAAGACCTCGGACACAAAACTCTGCCATTAAATCTTTTGGCGATATGAATATGACTTATCAAGCATTTTCCCACGTTGATTGTCACCAAACAACGACTAAAACGACAACAAAAACGCTTCTTGCTCAGGTTCTGATTAAACGTATTTATCATCAATTAATCTTTTCTCCCTTTGCTATCGCTCTTTTGGCTTTGGATAGACTGAAGATGGGCAAAAAATTCCTGCATCATTGGGTGCTCAACTTTAGGTTGACCTTATCGATTGAGAAACAGTGTTTCTTTGTTGGTATCATAATAAGTGTGCAACATTGAGGGGAGTTTTTTCCACTGATTATAAAACTTATTCACAAACTATATCCCACTCAAAGTTTATTCCCAATCCAATACATTTGGTATCTTATTTCCCAAGGAAAAGACGTTGTGCGTCTTGAGCACGAAGAAAGACGCTCTACGTCTTTGGCTCGGTATTGGAAAAAAGCCCAAACCCACCGATGGGTTATGCCTCTCGTCTCGGTGCTCTTGTTCGTTTCTATCTGAATCTGAACTCATGACGGAAGAGCACTAATGGATATGAGAAGGTTGGTTTTCACCATCTTCGACTGAATTCAGTGGATTTTCTTCATCTTCAAGTCCTTGAATTGAAAACCCAATGGACGTGATTTCTGCTTCAATCAACCTTGTGACCTTGACATTCTTCATCTTCTCCTCTAGTATCTTCTCCTCCAAATTGTGAATCTCTGGATTCAGCATATTCTGTTCATGTTCCCGTTCAGCAAAATCCTCTATGCATTTTAGGACAGTATACTTCGATGAACAGCAACGAGCAACGCGAGAGCCAGAGCACCCACGAACCAACTGCCCATGGGTTGGAGCTAAAGCCATTTTCGGATCATGACATTGAGCATATCATAGATTCTACGAAGATTCATGCATGTCAACTCACAATCCACAATGTTTGAATGTTTGGAATGTGCGCGTTGACCTGTAACAACACATAGGAGAGCCTATAAACGTGTGCTCCAACATCTATGGAAATGATCATCTTCATCTATGAACTACACCCCAACGGCCAATACTAGATCCAACGAGACACAAAACCCCGATGGGTATTCGGTTGGGAAATAACTCTATTGACGATGATCCCTCGAGAAAACTAGAGTTTAGCTGTTTAATCATTGCATTTCTTCTGCAAGAGCCGAAGCCTTCCTTTTGCAGCCTCATTTACTCATCCCTCCTTCGCCTTTGACAGGAATCCAGCAAGAAACTGCCTTTTAATGTTGACCTAAACCTTATATTGAACAGACCAGAGATCAAACTCAGTAGGACCGCTAACAAAATCACGCAGCTCGAGTTCATTCATGATACGGTGCAATCAAAACGGTTCCGAAAGAAAAGTGGATAACCGAGGACGACAAGTCAACTTCAAGGGCTTGGGTGAACGAGGGCCTTGCAAAAAGACTCGACTGCAAGGACACATTGGTTACACACAGATGACAGGCAGAGCCAAATACAAAGCACCCAACCCAGAATCATTAGCAAAGGCAATCAGCGATGAGTACCTAACAACGCCACAAAATCCAGAACAGAAATAAAACAGAATCATAAATAAATGAACAAATATCATCTTATCCAGCATAAAATGTAAACGGAGCTTGACGTATCAGAATCCGGACACATATACCAACATGACACCAAACACCAAAGTCATGAGAAAAGAAGTGTACATAAAAAATTTGGAAACATAAATATAAACGACAGACTCTCATGACAAGCAGAACGAGAAAAAATAAAAATAAAAGCACAATGTCAGCAGCATCCCGGGCTATCCTCAACCCTTCCTCTTTTCATGCAGCAATATACAGACCCATAGTAGCCAACTATCTCATTCCTCCACATAGCTTCGACCGCTACTCAGATATGGAGATGATATGGCCTCAACATAGACATGTCAAAGGACAGGCAGAGGACCAGAAAAGGGGAAAGACATGACAAAACTCCCCGGGCAAACATTATCATCAACCACCAAAGAAACTCAGAAAGCCAGCATTCGAAATAATCCACCAAAAAGACGAGATCAAAAGTCTGAAACCTCAGTTCCGCTAGGTCAAGGCTCTCCATTCAAAATTTGTCTTTGTCTTTGTCTTTTTTTGTTTATATTTTCCAATTTTTTTTTCATTTTTTCTGTTTTTTTTTTTCATTTTTTTCTGTTTTTTTTGCCTTTTTTTTATATTAATATTTTTCCACGTTTCCAGTTTGAATCGACCCCCTTCAGATACAGCAAAGCTGCAGCACACTGTTGCAAGACAAATCAGGAAACATCACCCACTAGGTTCTCTCTCCAGTTATCTCCACCCAATAAGATTGATTGCGAAGAAGTGAACTTGAAATGTTCTTCTCCACTCAACATAGCTGGTAATGGTGCTCAAATTCCGCCGGGTACAGAACCCGCCACAGAAGCCTGTGAGTAATAATTTGAATCCAAACCCAATCCTCTCGAGGTGTTCATGCTAGCTGTCCTCTCATCCAGCCCAAAGTTTTGGAACTGAGCAGCCAGCATATCATTACCAGGAATTCCAGGAGACTCAGGACCAGATGTTGCAGGAAGTTCCCCAGCAGGAAGCAATATCCATTTCCCCCAATCGTCACGTCTCCTGATTCTATCACCCTACAAAAAAAATATTGGCAGTTAAAAATATAGCACTAGGGCCGTCCATGCCATTTCAGGCATGGACTGAAAATGCACAACAAAAGACCATAGATAATCATTTTCTTCCAAACGACCAGGCACAGTGGTCCAGTAGACTACCGAGGTCACAACTCTCGACTGCCTTATCCCTGACTCTCGCTTCTCATCAGGATCAGAAAGAAGTCAGAGACCGGACAAAACCCCAAACTACAACAAGTCGACAAAAAAAAAATGAAGGTCTTGCTCCAGTTTTTACAGGCCGGGCTCTTATGCTAGTCAAAGCACCAGAACAACATGGATTTGAAAACAAGAGGGAAAGATGGCATGATGAGTCGAGAATCACCTGAACTTCCACCACTCTGGAGCCCTTCACTGAATCTAGAATAAGTTGAATATTGTCCGTTAACCCCCTCATCTGTGAATTTAAGAAGTATAATCACTTAAAAGATAACCAATGAAGGAAAACATTCCTATATGAAAACATAAAGACCCTTTGAATTCATGTAGAATCTGAGAATGCAGAAGAAAACAAATGTAGCTTGTCTGTGTAAATAAGACGTGCATAGACTACACAGATCAACTATTTACGTTTTTTTTAAAGTTCTTACACGGAGTAAAAGTAATAACCACTGAGTACCACTCAATCAGTGAGTTTATATGCCAAGTGTTTGGGAAGTTGAGGAACTGCAAGATAAAACTGAAAGCTCTAATTACATTGCTTTTCCATAGTACCGACAGACAGCTAGAAAAAATCAGACCATCAAAAGCATCCTAATAAATTCGAAGGTTCTTGCCTGTTTACACAAAGTTTCGATATGATAAAATAACAAACTATAAAACGCGCTGGCAGCCCACATCAAAGCATGAAAGGCAGAAATTCACATCCTAGATAAGTGATGTAAAATGCGCACAAATAGCAAAACCCAAGCAGAAATCCACATCAAAGGTAACAAGCTGAAGCATAAGCAATAGAAAAAAAAATTAAGGGAATGCAAAACCCAGCACTATAGAGCTATGTGGAGTAGAGATGTAAAAAGTACTTAGTTTAATGATGGCATGCTCTATGTATGAAAGAACAATGATGGCATGCCCTATTATGAAAGAACAAAAACAACCAGTAAACTCTTTATTCAACAATGTGAAAAGGGGCTCCGATTGCAAACACTGATCATTGCTAACAAAAGCGTCACAATCAATAGAACCAATGGAAAGAAGTAAACAACCCCATATAGAAGAGTGCAGAGACACAAATAGAGCTACATTCAAATTAATTACTTGGACTCTAGACTCCACAATTACTGGGAACCGAATACCATTCTGTTTGACTCTAGTTTCGCTATTTGGTTTTTCAAGATTCATGGTGAGGTGGTTTTAATACAGAGAAACACAGTGTACATGAGTGCAGGTTCAAGCTTGTATAAAGATCTTCTTGTCGAGACTTGTAAGAAAATTTAGCCACTTTCAAGCACTTCCCAAACAACAAGAATGAAGGTTAAAACAGCTAATGAACCTCTCATAAACCCTCTTAAATGCTTATTTCAATTATTCAATACGATCAACATATGATTTATACCTCATGGATGACAATGAGAACTTTCTTATAAGCTACAACCAGTGAGCACTTCCATTTTACTAAAGATCATAAGGATCATCAATGAACCATTGCTCTAATTTATTGAGCCAAAATCAATCCGTATAACCAATTCCAGAAGAACATTTGGCAATATCATGGTGGACAAATAGTGGTATTGATATAGGTACTAAGGTGGGCAAGACGACCAGGAAAGCAGAGTGAAGCATAAGGTGGAAGTATATCAACACAACCACCCGATAAGCATCAAGAACAGTAAAAATTGTAGCACACAAAAATCATCATGTTTAACAAACTATTACAGTACTGTTTCTTTTATTTCAAAAAAAGGCATATTCTAGCACCTATGACCCATCATCATCACATCCCAGACAACCAAGGCAAAACCAAGGAGCCTGCCTTGTGCCAAAATGACAATGATAGCTAGGTGAACCTAGTGCAGGGAACCTGGACATATTGATTGCAATGGCTATTTACAGTACAAAAGCTACTTCCACTTAATCTACTCTCACTCACCCTCGCTGCCTGTCACGCTAGAGAAACAAGCATAGCTTTCATCATCTGCTAAATATAACAGGAAAAAATGTAGAAGTCAAGCGAACAGAAAATGCAAGGAACTGACAGGAACATTCAACTTGATAACGATACAAGACAACAACATACGCAAAGTATCCGCATCACTTAAATAACCTTTATAAGTAAATTCCTTGCACATACATATGAATCATTCAAGCTGCATGTCAATCAAAATATCATACATTGGTGAAAGATTAAAAAGACAAGATATCAAAACAATAATAAAAAAATGGCATAAAACTGAGAGAATCTCCAGCTGAATAACCACGGGACATAAACCTTCATGTAGATTAACTTACCAACTTGAAGCCTGCAATTAGTGAAATAGGAACCCATCCCTGCTGATCCATCTTCTTCCTCAGGAATCCATCTTTGACCAGATTCTCATCGCTGTGTTGTCAAAGCAGCAGTGAAAGTAATCAAGTTTAAAGGAGACAAATCCAGAGCAAAAGATGACTTTATCCAAAGCCAATGCAAAAGCTAACTTTGATGTACCTGAAGTAGTAATGTATCTGGTAAGCTATCTTTACAGGTAGGGGATCATCTTGAGGTAGAGAATAGTCTTGAGGAAAAGAATCTTGAGTAGGGTAATACATTGACGGCATTGGTATACCAAAAGGAGACAGAGCTTGGGGAGGAGGTAAATAGAGTACAGGTTGATAATCTGTAGAAAAACACACACTTAGGAATACACAACTGAAGAAGGAAAAACACGGAACCATGAGGATATTTGCATTCCTTACCAGGCGGGACTATAGGGCCAACAAGAGGGCGAGGAAAGGGTACAGCAGGCATGACAGGGGCATGAACAGGCGGAGCTGGTCTCATCATAGTTCCCCTTCCAAAAGGGCGCGGTGAATAACCATTAAAATTCCTCTGATGATTCCAGTCAGGATTTCCACGGTCCTGATCACGCCTGCCTCCATAATTCTGATTAGAAGACTCTCCGCGGTTATGTTGCCCACCATTCCCTCTCCTATAAGAGCTGCGTTGTTGCGATTGATCACCAGAACTTCTCTGCCCACCAGATTCCCTACTACCATCACCATGTCCAGGCTCCCTCCCTCTACCCGCACCATCCACACCGCCACTGGAGCCAGACTTCCCAGGATTACTATTACTCAACCCTCCCCCCGCTGATCCATGAGGCGACACCGGATTAGAAACCCCACCATTGGACGATCCACTGCCCCCACCTTCTCTCTTCATCGACTTCTGACGGGCTGGACGACTATGGCTTTCACTTGGATTGGGGTTTGCATAACCAGCCAGATTCTTGTGAGAAGAGAATGATGATGATCCCACCGTTGACAGCTGGTTCACATTCACCTGTCATACATCACCATTGACAACAATCCACAATATCCCCAATCAGAAAATCAACAATAAAAAAAACCACACAAAATCAACAATTCCCTCAATCATAAACAATCCAAATATCCCAATTAACACCATTCAAAGATCAATTAATCAAAGAACCCTCACCGGAGTCGATAAAGGGATGGATAAATCCGGTGGACCCTTACACGAATCCATCGAATTCGACCTCAAGCCACCCTTGGTCGCTTCAGTTGGGGTCGGCCATGATTCAGCAGCCCCTATCACAACAACACTCTCGACATTACCCCCATTATTCGACGGCTTATTCCACACCGGTTTCCTCCCATTCCCTCCACTTCCTCCCTCCTCCTGCCCTTCACCACCGCCACCGGTGGATTCAGCCAATGGAGGAGGAATTGCGGCAGGCGGGGCCTCCGATTGAGACCCGACATGAGCCCTTCCCCTCCGCGAATGAGTCCCTCCATGAGAATCCCCTACGCTAGTCCGAGGCGATCTCGGCGACGAAGTGCCGGCAGCAACCGCGGCGACGACCGGGGAAGCCGCGGAGTTGCGATTGTCACTGGTGTTGATGACTGGGCCGGTCATCGGGGAAATTAGGGCTTCGGATTGACCGATTTCAACAACAATGCAGAATCCACGGATGAATTTGGGGATTATTCGATCAAGCGTGGATTCTAGGGTTCTGATGTGGTGTGTGAATGGGATCGGAGACTAGACTAGGAGGAGGCGATCGCCATTGATGAGCGAGAGATGGCGGCGGGCGGCGGCGAAATCTTCACACAAACCGCTGCGGGTTCTGTGTGTGCGTGGTGGTCGGCGAGGGTGGGTGATGAAGGGTTTCCGTGTTGTTGTGTGAGGATGCTTCGTTGTTTTTTGGGGGTGGGTTGGTCAGGCGGAACACGTCGTCTTTCTTCCCAATATTTCTTTAATTAGATTTTATAAAGATAAACGGAATATATTGTTATCAGAGAATAATGAAGTATTTATTTTTATATGGGATTTTTTAATTTGATATTTTTTTAGGTTTTATTTTTTTTAATATTTTTTTATATGGTTAAATCTTTTTTTCTTGATATAGGATTTATTTTTTATCCAAGTCCCAAATTAGCTTCACATCATAAGCCCAATTAGATATATGTGTTTTGAGGATAGGATAATGAAGGATAATTAATCTTTAGATTATTAATTTTGGGATTATTTATGCAGGGATTATTCTTCATCTTATGTTTGTTTCGGATGAGATAAATAGTCGTTATCTTCTCCGTCATCAATCCGGATGATTAAGTTAATTAGGGATAGACTATGTGTTCTTCTTTTTTAAATCTCAAAATACCTAAACAAACATATGATAAGGAACTAAAAACCATTATCAGTCATATCCCCTTTATTTAGACCATGTTTGATATCCAAATAAAGGAAATTGGATAACTAATACTTTATCATATTATGTTTGATAGGAAAAATAAGCATTTGGATTATTAATCTCATTTAAGAGGATATCACATCTAATCGTGTCATTATTAATCATTCTTTCGATGATATTATTAATCTCTCAAATAGGATAAGTATCGCAACACGCTCATTATCCACTGACCGTAACTTGACTATAGCCTGACGATCGTCGACTGCCACCCTATCCCCGATCGTCTCCCGACCGCTTCCCGACCAACCTTACACCACCTACTACCACACGACGACTGTCATCCGACCATCGATCAGGCACTGACTGTTTATTAATCCTATGTGTATCAAATATAATTTATAAAAACATAGGATAAAATAATTAATCCTATTATAATAAAATTAATAATATCTTTCCTAATTGTCCTACCTTATCTCATTTCACGTACTAAACGAAGTCTTGATTCCGGAAAACACACACCCTCCTATGTTATAGAAGGGTAGTAAAAATCAGCCCAGGCCCAATAAACAAAGCCCAAACAACATACCCTCACCTCACAAACCTCAACCCCACTCACCTCGCTGCCGCCGCCGCCACCCTCGTACCCCAAACCGTAGCGCCGCCGCACACCACCAACAATGAAGAAAACCAACAAGCCAAAAAACCAACAACCTCACACCTCCACCGGCGACCAGAAACCGCCGCCGATGACGAAATCCAAGCACGATCACAAACCGGAGGAGGCGATAACGGACCCGCGATTCGCGAAGGTGCACTCGGATCCGCGATTCCAGAGACTTCCGACGAAGAAGACGAAGGTCGCGATCGATTCGAGGTTCAAGGAGTTGTTTACTGACGAGAGGTTTAAGGTATCGTCGGCGAAGGTGGATAAGAGGGGGAAGAGGAAAGGGACGGAGACGGAGAATCCGTTCAGGAGGTATTATGAGGTCGAAGAGGAAGATGAAGAAGAGAAGGTGAAAGAGAAGGTGAAAGAGAAAATGGAGAAGGTGAAAGAGAAAGAGGAGGAGGAGGTGGAGGATGAGGAGGAGAGTGAGGTGGTGGAGAGATTGAAGAAGACGCGGGAGATGTCGGAATCGGAGGAGGACGATGATGAGGAGGAGGAAAGCGATGAGACGACAACGACGAGTAGTGATACTGATGATGGGGAGGACGGTGGGGTTGGTGTGGATCCAGATGATGGCGCGAGTGATGTGGTAATTTCGAGCTCAATCGTGTATCAATATATTGTGTGTGTTGAATGCGTAAGGTTTGTATGAAATGATTCGGTTTTTGTTTACTTGTGTTTGATGATTGTATTGGATTGTGGTGTCTGTCGCAGGAAGAAGAGATTAAGAGGATTGAAAAAGAGACGCATAGGTTGGCGGTTGTTAATATGGATTGGGATTATGTTAAGGTAATGATTTGATCTTCTTGTGCTTCAATTTTGTTGCTTTTTTACCAGTTTATTACTCTTGATTATGTTCTTTGATATAAGCGTGTTTGCTTTATTCAATTGTATGTGATTGCAAGGACTCCCGCTTCTAATGGGGTTTAGAGAAAGAATTCTATGGTAGCACTCAGCGAGATAGATTTCAGCAATAGAGATTTCAACCTGGACAACAATATACTCTTGATCTGAGTGTTTCAAAAATGAATCAAGCTCATAACTTTGTGATTTTGAACCAAATTTGAATGTTTTTTGGTCATTCTCATTGGTTTCATTGTTACAGGCTGTTGACTTGTTGGTTCTGTTTAACTCATTTCTTCCCAAAGGAGGACAAATTCTTTCTGTTGCTGTGTATCCTACGGATTTTGGGATGAAGCGCTTAGAAGAAGAAGCAGTATCTGGTCCTGTTGGGCTATTCGGTGATAATGAGAGTGATAGCGATATCGACGTGGATACTGACGATAGCGATGATGAATTAGATGCTGCTAAAGTGCGTGCATACGAGAGAAGTAGATTAAGGTACAATCTGGATTCTGGAGTTCTTGTATAGCTATTTGGTTTCATGATTTGATTCTGTGAATTTTAAGTATGGTTACTTAAAATTATATCGTAATGCAAACTCATTGAATTGTTCTTTGGACCAGAAAAGTGGTTTATAACTTTGTTCTCATCATGAAAGTGCATTCTCTTCTATTTTTATGGTAATTATCTCTCCTTTGTCCAGGTATTACTTTGCAGTCGTAGAATGTGATTCAAGTGCGACAGCAGACTACCTTTACAAGGCTTGTGATGGATTTGCATTTGGAGGAATGTATGCATATCCACTGGACTTACGGTTCATCCCTGATACTTTGGAACTCAAACATGAACCCCGTGATGTTGCAAAAGAGGTAACTGGTGCTAACCATCATTCTTGTCCTAACATAAGAGCTGAAATGCCTTGACTGATAGTGCAACGCTCATTTACCATCCTCGTTATTTTGATATTACTGACATTTTTCTGTAACCACCTGTTTCTAACTATAAAACCACAGCTCCCAACAGGTTATGAGGGTGTAGACACAAACACACGGGGGGAGTCTACAGCTCCCCGTCCTTCCTGGGATGAAGATGATCAACGTCGTGCAAGGATTCTGAAGCGAAAGTTCAATGCTGATCAGGTTAGCCAGCTGAATGTTATTATGGTGATAATGTTTAATTAGTGTGTTTAAGATACTTTTGTGGCAATTTTGTACACTGTACTGTTCTTATTAGTCGGATGGTTGGACTAGTTTTTTGCTATTGCATGATAATTTGAATAACCTACAATTACAAAAACCAGCTTCCGGAGTTTGTTGAGTTATGGATTTTACGTAATGCTTTACCATCATACATAGTGTGTGTTTTTTGCGAAGTACCCCCAAGAATTATAGCCTAAGTGTAAATATCTTCTTATTTAATGCTTTACCATTATATAAATGAATGTTTATGGTGTGAAGACTTCTTGTGCAATACTAAGATTGAGCACGTTCACCATTGTTATAATATTGAGGCATAGTATGCTATCATTTATCCCTGTATTTGCATTTTGAAATACCAAATGTTGATGCCTGGTGAGAACACCTTTTCTCCTTTTAAGCTGCCTTCTTTTTGTCACAGCTTGCGGAACAGGAACTCAAAGAGTTTTTGGCTTCTGACGAGAGTGAAGGAGACGAGGAGGATGAAAGCAATGCGGCTGGTGAAGGTGATCGGTACAACAAATATCGTGCCCTGCTTCAAGGCAATGATAACCAGGCGGAGGATGATGATGAGGGCCAGGACATGGAAGTGACTTTCAACACAGGTCTAGAGAATTTAAGCAAGCAGATTCTCGAAAAGAAGGATAAAAAGTCCGAGACAGTTTGGGAGGCTCATATGAGGAAAAGAAAGGAGAAAAGGCAGGCCTTGAAAAACAGATCCAAAAATTCATCGGATGATGAGAGTGATGATACCGATCAAGAGCCTCCAAACTCAGAACAAGATGACTTTTTTGAGGAAGAGCCACCTCCTAAAAAGACTAAGGCCAGTCGCATTAAGAAAGAGAAGCATCCACCAGAGACCGATAAGGAAGCTGAAGCTAGCAAGGCGGAGCTTGAGCTGTTGTTCACAGATGATAATGAAGCTGATACTGCACCCAAGGGGTACAAGATCAAACCCAAAAAGGCTAAAGGGACAAAAGGTAAAGAGGCTGTTGATGAGGAGAAGCTACCGAGTATTGATTACGAAGACCCAAGATTTTCAGCTCTTTTCAAGAATCCTCTTTTTGCTTTGGATCCTACTGATCCTCAATTTAAGAGGTATGTATATGTTCATCATCCTTCTAGGTGGTTGCATTTGTCAGTTTTTGCTAGTTGGTTTACTGCCATTTAAATGCTCATATTCGATGGAATTTGGTTTTGCAGGAGCGCGGCTTATGCTAGGCAGTTGGCACAGCAACAACAGAAGGGCCGTGAAGATCTAACAGAAGAAGAGTCGAGAAGGTTACCTGATCCGACCCCAAATGCTGCTCAAAATGGAGATGAGGGCTCGAAGTCGGACCGGTCATCTTCAAAGGATAAGCATGAGCTATCGTCACTAATTAAATCTATCAAGATGAAATCTAAGCAGATTATTGCGCCTAGTTCTGGAAAGAAGAAGGGCAAGGCAAAATGAGGTTGTAATGTATTGTATCGATATCAAGTTCATCGACTGAGTGTAGCGCATTAATGTGTTAAATTATCCTCATGAGCACGATTGGAATGCAATTTTGGGTACTATTTGGTTATTCTTTATCGAGTACAGCTGATTATTTACCATATAAGATCTTGATCTCAAATTAAGAAATTTGGACTTGAGTGTCGAAAATCACTGTGAATCTGGAAACAGGAAACTTGCGATGAAAAGAAAGTCATCCGCCAGCTATGAAAACCCCATACTACATCTGGAATATAATGCCGCAAAGGCGATATCGTCAGATACAATGACCTGGTGCTTACAATGTGAGGTCCATGAACAATAAGATACTAACGACTACACCTAAAACAATAACCGCCTCAACGTTCTCTAAAGCCTATACTCGTGTAAGAATGTGTAAACAAACAATGAAATTATCGGTATTATGTGTATCCTCTGTAATCAAAGAATGGAAATCATGTGAAGCACGACAAGAGCAAGCGCATAAGGACACAGTTTCAGTCGGATTTTATGGAGACTGGATCCTCCTGATAGGATAGTTGAAACATCGCTTGCTCCTGTCGTCGCCTGTATTCCAACAGATGAAGGCGAAATAGAAGAAGGGGCATGGGCAACCGAGGGAAAAACAGGAGAGCTTTGAGGACTGACGGTTAGCGTGCTGGTGTTGAATACATACGAACCTGCAGATCAGCTCATTCACGTAAACATAAAGATCTCAAGGGCAATGGATAGCAAGAATGACTAAATAGAGCTTCAGTTTCGTCATTTTTCTTAAATGATTACAGATTTCCTTTCTAAAGAAACCCATTCCTCCACCATATGTTAACATGCTTCAAAATTTCCATCTTACAATAACTTGGTTTGACATATTCAGATCATTTTGATTTCGGTATATCAAAATTTTCTCCAAATGGTCTTTGCTGAAACTAAATTCTAGACTTGTAAGGCACGAAATGGGGTACTTACAGTTTGATGCCGTCCAGCCTAATATCATCCTGTCTCGATCGAAAACAATATGGTAGCCAGTCATAAAATTCTCTGTGATAAATTAGAATCAAGCGACAAACAAAAGAAAAAAATGGAGTTATTAATCACGAACCAAGTTTTTCCTTTTAAGAAAAGATGTCTCGTGTTTACATTGCCTAGAACCATCTATAGAAACCGATAGTTCTACAGCATATCTTTTCCGCCTAGAAAGAAAGGTAATAGGTAGGTAATCGTGAATATCGATTTAGATTATCACCGACACGTATACTTGTGATCCAACAGGTTAAACAAGAGGGGTATTTGGATAGGAGGGAAAGAGTTGACAAAACAAATTCTAACCTCCAATGATATTGATAGCATCACTTTGAGCAACAGCCAAGCAATACAAGCATTGATTCTGTATAGATCACGACACGATTAGGTTGAGTTTTTTTGCCAGGGAAGAGCGAATTACACAAGTAATAACTGTATCACAAATCAATGATATTACCCCATCCTGGACTACTTCTATTGGGAAATTGAGAGAAAATTGGGCTCCGCCATTCATCGTTAGATTCACTGAGGGAATTTCAAAGTCATCTTGACATGAGCTGCATGTAAAGAAACAATCAGTCTATTGTGGAAAACATTGATATCGAACCACCGGATTATCTCCTTTATGTACCTCAAAGTATAACAATATTCAAAAGGCACAGCTGAACCAACATCAACTTTCTCTTGTTTCACCTGAGAATCGAACTGAAAAAGCAAGCAAATCCTCATTGATTTTCGTACCGAAATGGAATTCAAGTACCAAAAACGAAATGAAACAGATGAAGTAACTACTTACATTTGTAGTAAGAATCGTATAAGCCGGATCACTCAGAAGGGCAAAGGAGGTGCCCGTGTCGAATATTGCTGTAATGTCGACATTGGTGACGTTTGATCCAACTATGATTTGAGTTATACTCGTATTGTAAGTCGGGCTGCACCCACCAGTAACCAAATTAGATGAACCGGCAGAGTTGTGACATGAAAGAAGGAAAACAAAGACAAAAAGGACACAATCTCTTGCTTTTGTTTGTTTATGATGAATGATGTTTCACTTTGGTCGGAGCTGCCCTGATCGCCAAAGCTTATTCTCCCCGTGTTATCAGATCTGAAGCACATAGAAAAAGAATTCGCAGTGACATTTTCACTTGCTAGAATGCTGGGCACAGATATGCTGTCAATTCCAAGACCCAGCAAACCATTAGGAGCACCACCATCCAAAAAAGAACCAGTTTCAATCCTGCCACAACTGCAATAACAAAAGCTCCCTCAGAATAACAGACATTTGCGGAACAAAATCAATATCGATCACATTATTCAATCTAAAGATGCATACCCCAACGTAACGTTCACAGCTATGTCCTTGGAAGGGGTAACATCCGTAGCAAGGTGCAACACATCCTCTACCAAATATCCAACAGCAGACGTATTAGCAGACAGATACTCAAGTCCGTAAGGACACTTGTTATGTGTTGCCGAGCAAATCCCAGTATATTGGCTTTGACAAGTAGAAGAATTGCAGGAAACCAATGTGCCGGTGCTCGATGAGTTGAGGCTATAGATGTTGAAGTCTATTTCCTATGGATCAAAAGAAAGAAGGGGAATCCACATTAGGAACACTGACGTTTTTGATACAGACAAGGAACTTGTAAACGTAAGAGGTACTCAAATGGCAAATCAAGATTTAGAACGTCCTTAATGGGAGCATGGGAGAAAAAGTCTATACATACACCACATGCTCCACGAGAAGGTTGTTTCAGAGACTATATAAAGGTTCTCCCCTTCATTCCGATTGCAAAATAGGATAGGTTTGATAGCCTGAGCAGATCACTCGCAGAATGATAAGGTGCTTTCATGAGGTCGAGTTCATGGATGATGATAGGCACACTTAGATCATCGTCTAATGAACAAAGCCACCAAATTTAGAGGATTCCAAGAACTTAATTTTGAATTTCTTGAATTTTTCAACACGTCCATGATGTGATTGAACTATGACTTCAACTCACACCTTGTGCACCTAACAAACCGGGTCAAACATGAACTTCATCCTCTCCACCTCCATTCTTCCATCAAACCTAATGACAAACTTGATGTCATCAAAACACAGCACACACATCACATTTCCACCATGGAGAACGAGAACCAATACACAACACTAATCAGCAACTCGACCGATCAACTCATCAACTTCATACTCATAGAACTCAGAATGACCACCAATCATCATACTTACTGATTACTGCAATCCGACTACCAAAACATCATTGAAAATCAAAAGGGTTCGTAGGATGCATCTCTACCTGGCCAGATGTAGTCCTGACTCCCTTGACACAGCTAATGCAATCGCAAGGCAGCCAGAACAGGTTGCTCCCGGTGTCGAGCGCCACCAAATACCCCAATCCCGGCGTACCCACCGTGACATTCGCATAGTACAAGCTGCCAACCAAATCACAGCCCAAAACAATTATCAGTATCATACGGAAAAAACCAACAAAAAATACTTCAGATGATAGAATCATACATAACAAACGGCAAGTTTTTAACCAACATTGCATTCAATACTTGCATAAAACGGATCTGTACCACAATAATACTGTTTTTAGCAACCATACCCAAAAAACCAAACCCCACAAAATCACCCAACAGATACCCCAAACCAAAACCACCCAAATCAGCGAAACTCCCAAAAATCCAAAAGCTCAAAACTTTCTCACCAAAATCTCTCAACCCATCAATCCAAAACCCATCACAGTAAAAAAAACCCATTCAACAACACCACCAAACCTAATATTCCCGTTCAGGACATGGGAGGTACGCAGTCTTATCTCTATCTCTGTTGTCAACAATATAACTACTGTTTCGTAACGCCCTCAACCTCAAAATCACAATCAACACAAATCACAAGATTTCAGAGTTTCGATCATTACAATCCAAAGCTGCTCAACCGATAAGTCTCATTCCCACTCGAAAACGTAACAGGTACATCTCCAGTATCATCATCAGCCGCCACCAGTCTCCGGCCACGGAGGCGATCGCGGTTCGCCAAGGCGGCGAAATAACCAACACTACCCTTGATTGGCAAATGGGTGTCAGCCAAAACTGAGCTCACTTGATCAGAGAACCTGTGATGCATATCAAACCCAAATCTTGCTGACTCACAGGGTTTCAAGAACAGAAGAATTGGGAGTGATATGAGTATGAGAAGTGACCCAATGGGATGATTAGAGTGTAAATGATGATGGGTGATTAATGGTGCCATTTGGTGAGGGGGAAAAATGGGATCTTTTGGGGTGATTTTGGAGTTCAAGATTGGTGGGTTTTTTAGGAATGGGATTGTGAGGTTGAGTCAAAAGAGTTGGTGGAAAAGTTTGAGTTTTTTTTGTGTGAAATTCTGACTCAGAGACAAATGTGGAAACTTTGTGAGAAATTGAAGAGTTTGGAAAAAATTGGAGTGAGGAAAGACTTTGGTCAACTCTCAAGGTTGATGTTTGGCAAAGGATCACGAAGCATGCATCTTTGGTGTATCAGTTATCATTCCCACGGATAATATTAGGAAGAATTACAATTTTTGATTGTGCATATATATTATTTTTTGATGTTTTAATAAAATATTGGATCTTAAATCAAATGATTAGGATGTTTTTTTATCATCACATCAATTATTCTTTATAAAAACGATAAAGACATGTGACATCATGTATTGAGGAAAATTTATATGTTTTTGTTAATTGTATTGTTGAGGTTAATCCACTCATTTGCTAACATTTGGTCACTTTGAAGCTGTCGACATTGATGATGTCTAAATGGGACAACACATTTTGTTGTTTTCTTGTCATCTTATACTTTAATTTTTTATATTAGATTCGAGGCAAGCTACTAGTAAATGGTTGAATCATTGAATGAAAGTTGATTTGGTATTGAGGCGGCAATTTAATAAGGGTTCTGTGGGCCAAGCAGAAAGTGAAACACAGAAATTAAAAGAAACATAGACGCCGCTTAACATAAGAAAAGAAAAGGATCCATCTGTCAACCTTTCACACATACCCGTTTCAATTTGACAATGTTAATGCGTGTTATAAAGGAATTCGTTTTTCCGTCTTAAACATATGTGACAGATTCTATCATTAATTTATAATTAAAATATATAATTTAAATTATTATAATTATTTTATAATAATTTATCAAAATTTATTTATTTATAAATAAATATATTATTAAAGTGTACTCTTGATGTTAAATGCTTCTCTTATTTCACTTGTTTTTGTTCACTTTTTTTTCCTAATACTTCCACAAATTCTTAGATCGATCATAATCCAATTTTTTCCCTATGTTACCAAGAAAATCAGAAGCCATCTCACTTAACATTATTGTATCATGTCACACACATGGTGAAGGTCACGTTGGGGTCATCATCTTGCACACATGTGTGCTTTCGTTTCTTGTATATATTGCACACCTAGGGTAGTTGGTAGATGATTATTATTCGATTAAGTTGGTAGATGATTATTATAACATCCCGGGGCTACCGATTAATTTGTGCTGATAACACAACTCAATATTCGATGTCATCAAAATGAGTTTAATATAAAACGTTTCATTTTTTTTTTTAAACAACGTAAAATCCATCTATGTACTTTACAAATCAGTATTGGTGTTGCAGAGACAGAAAGAATGACCTTTCGTTAACATTAAATTTAGGGATTGTTTGGGAATTGGGATTGTTGTTAAAAACTGAAGAAATAAAAATTAATGATAAAAAAGTTACTAAAAAATCAAAATCATTTTACAAAAAAAATAATTTTGGGTTTAACAAAATTTGAATATTATAATTAGATAAATAAAAATAAATAATAAATAATTTTGTTTTGATAAAAATAAAAAACAAAAAACAAAATTGATATCAAATAATCCCTTACAAAATACTCCTAAATTTTAAAAAATACTAAATATACTGATTTGCGTACTCTTTTTTTTTTTGATATTCTCTCTCTAATTGATTGACGATCATCTCTAATCTCATGGATTGATTTAATCCCAAAATCCACGGATTAGAAAAAAATATATGCAAAAGGAAAGTGTCAATGCAATCAAGCATTCTTCCCCAGAAAAAAACAGAACAAGCCAAACACCCGATAAGCAATGTCAACACTCAATCCCAACCGTCCTCGTCAATGTCAACCACGAAACAGCGGCAATTTGTGTGAGAATATGTCATAGCGTTTACTAATATTCGAGGGTGAAGACTTTGACTGTCCCCACTCTACTTGGAACTTCAAATATTCAGGCCATGACTCAGGAAAATACTACGCGGTGCCAAGTCAAGGCATGTAATTAAGGTACGTTAAGCTAACCTGAAATCCTATCTGTGTAAGCAGAGCGTTACGTTATTTTACGCGAGGGATCACGACGCGACCTTAAGAGTGTTAACGACATTTTGCCTAGTGTTCCGTAGGAAACAGGATCTTGCGGCGGAGGGACAGGAAAAAATTATAGAGCTGTAGCGAAGGTAATGTAATGAGATGCGAGCAAAGAGTAGTGATACCGTGAGAATGAATGTGCTAATGATCACATCCAGCGAAGGCGGAGGAGAAACATTTTGCTTAATGGCACGAGTTGAGAGGCTTGGTTCCCGTAGAATATCGATACCTTGTCCAAGAACATATGATTGTTTATGATTTGGTTACGAGGGATAATATTCAAATAACGAACGCATTGAGCTCATATACTTGGGATGCTTTGAATGTAAACAATGCTGCCTCATTGTAGCCTTGCAAGTTCATTCCGTATTTCTGGAGAAGTTTTATGAAACAACGACGAACAATCGACATGACCATTCACAAGGAAGATTTACGCCCGACTGTGTCAGCTCGGCATTTCTAACCACAGGAAAGCAAACATATAAGTTCATTCTGCAATCCGCAACAAAATGAACAAAAAAACAATATAAAAAAAAATCAGTACCCACGAGACCAAAGAACAGCAGAGTCGGATTCCATAGACTTAAATTATAGGCCAACGAGGTCTCTAGAAACTAAGTTCATAGCACTAACCTGAAGCACAATGAAATAATTGCACACAGACAAAGCTGATGTGCATTCTCAGGAGTCGGAATGGCAATGTTTCATAGCTAGGTGAAGAATATCGATTTGAGTCCAGAAATTGGCATATCAGCCGAGAAATACAGAGAGGCTGTTGTCACAGAGAAGTCCTTGGGATTATACAATACTTGGCTCAAGGGCCTGATGGAGTGAGATTTCATAAGAATGATGCAGATCAGTAGAGATGGCTTCTGATCGGGCAAGATTCTTGCAAAACCACGCGCGCATCAATTCCGTAAATCACAGAAGCAGATAGCGTACAGAGCAAACCAGCATTTCAAATTTCCCAGTTGTCTATGTGAAGTACTCCATTAGATTCTTGAGATGTATTCATCCTAGAATATTTTGCTCCGTAAGAGGTGTACGATGGCGTAAGGCTCCCCCGTCTTCAGTTCCTTATTATCAATGGAAACTTCCTAGCGTAGAAGGCAGAAGTATCATTCTCATAGAACTGGTTGACGATCTCGGCTAAACGAAGGCTACCACCCACTCTGCAACTATCGGATTGATGCTGCAGTGCTACAATGTTACACCCTCGACATCATTTGCATTTGTCGAATATCTACACCGAAACCCCTAAACTATTAATCTAAGACACCAATTAGTCTTGTAAATGAAAAACTACAACTAAAACATTTACCACGTAATCAACCATCATCGATCACCAACCACACCAAATCAGAAACCCAAAACAATAAAACAGATAAAGCCAAACAACACAGGAGATTAATCCAAATGTTGTTGAAACGAAATCGGACCATTTCTACCAGAGAATATGGCGAGCTCTTCGATTTGAAAGCAGAAAGTCGTTGGTGGAGAGCATGATGCAATTGTTGAAAGTGTACCAATAAAACAAGATGCAATTCATGGAAAAAAAAAAACAATCCAACAACTACTCGGCTGCCACCAAAATTTTCCCTTGTTGATGAGCATTTGATACAATGGTTATGTTACATTTCATTTTCAATTATGCTCCACTAGTACTACAGATCATGTGTATGTATTCCGTATACTTCAATTCATACATGTACATTGCATTTCCAACTATAGAGGGTGAAAATGAAAGAAAATGTAAGCTTTTTTCCTACAATCGGAGACGATGTCATTTGGATAACCACTGATCGGAACAATGTACTCTGTGTGTTGAGGCCATCATACAAAGTATAATATGATGTTTGTTTATAACGGTGTTAAACATATGTACATAAGCAACCGCGGGCATATAGTTACTGTCATAACTTTGAAGCTGATGTCAAAGATATGTTCGCTGTTCTCGTATATCTGTGCTACAAAAATACCACCTTCTTCAGCAATTCTCTTCGGGTTAATATCATCTTTGCAGTTGTATCATTGGTAAGGCGGCTGGGGTCGTTGATCATGGATCAGGACGGAGAGACAGAAGCGTAACCAAACTTGTCGGAGAGGTTGGTTCGTGAATGATGTGGAAATGAGCCCCACTGGTTCCTGAACTGTGCGTCGTGGATCAAGGGGTTATCGGTTCTTCCAGGAGGAGACCCTGGATAGTATGGCGGCGAGCAACCACAGCATGTGGAGTATTCAGTTGACTGCATATGCCAATGAATCATGTCATTCAAAGCCAATGCGTGAAAAATCAAAGCATGGGAAGAAGATGCACAGCATCCATCATAGTGGTAGAAGTGCAGATGAATTAGTTCTAGTATAAAGAACTGGACGTTTTCATATCAGCAATAAGAACTCAGTTTTGTATCTTAAACCACAAAAAAGTCAGTATGATTCTCTCGGCAAATGTCATACCTTCTCGTCAATGATGTTCAAGGTATCGTTCTGCGCATTGCTATTTGGTACATGGGGATACCTGCAAAGAAAGATCAATGTCTGATTTACTTTACGACGAGCGAATTGATCATATCTAAAGTAATCAATAGCCAATAGGCATTCCATTGTAATGAGCTTTTTTTTGACAATAATCCAACTGATACGCAAAGAAGACAGAAAACAGACCTGTGTTTGCTGCATCTCATAAGCGGATTAAGGATCTCAGGGATGGAAGAAATGGGGAGTCGAGGCTTTGGGCAGACAGGATGATTCTTGGTACTATAATCAAACTTCATCGTCTTTTGGACTCCAATCCCAGAAGATTACTCCTACACAACTTGCATCTATGCATTGTATCAGTTCTTGTTTACCCTCTTTTTATAGTGATGATCTTTTTCCTAGCCCATTAATTTCATGTGGGAGTGAGTAACTATCACTTAAATTTGAAAACTGAGCCACACATTTATGAACGAGAGAGAACAGATACCAAAAATTTAACACAGTTTCAAGTGAGGAAAGTATCAGTAACAAATGAAAAGAAAATGAGAAGAGAATGTGAAATGTTCTTGGTTGAGAGTTAATCTAGGATGCCATTTTTTACCCGTTTGATGATTTTGATCCCTTGTTTTACTCAATTTACTATTTAGTTCCAACATAGATTTGGGTCTCATATTCACTTATTTCGCCTGATCAATAAAGAAACACCATAGATATCGTCAACACAATCTTGTTTATTGAAAAGATAACCCTTTTATGGCCAGATTTTATTTTCACAACATTTACGTCGATGATAAACAAAATTGTCTTGCCAATATTTTTGGCCTGAATAAAACTTGCTACATAATTGTTAGAGAAAAGACAAACTAAGTTCAGAATTTCCATGATAGGTTAACTGATCCAAGTTTATATCGACGCAATCAATTACCATTTAACGAATGTGATCAAATAGAAGTATCTTAACTTGATAAACTTACCATTAATGCCATTTAAACTCCAATTCTTTCACTCAGCAACATGTCTGATCTCCTACATATCCACAGCTATTTGAAACCTCTCAAATAAACAGATTTTGCAAGAATCTCGTCACAAGCTAAGCTTGATACTTGTGAGCAAACATCATACCCAATGACAAACAAGTGTTGCTCAGCACAACCAGTAACAATCTTGGCATGGATTTCACATTTATTAAACAGGAAAACCTCAAAGGAACGGCTGAGTATCTAAAGATAAACAAACGAATTCCCCGTGTACAAGAATAGCAAGTTCATCTTGGCTTACCCACCACAGAAGAGCTGCACAAAAGGCATAAGAAGCTGTTCAAAGAGAAATAGAGCTTCTGTACTCCACACAAATCCAGGTTCTTAGAGGAATTTGTCGTCATCGAGCAGTAATCCAGAAAATTCTCGAATCTCTCTGGCTCTGCAGGGAACATTTCAAACTTTAAGATCAAGATTGAGCAGCTTTCAATTTTTTCAGTCTTGATAAACCATAAAGATCAACACATCACTAATAATTAACAACAACTAAAATCATCAATTCCGAATATCCAAGGGTGGTTCATTTAACACAAAAAATTCTTTAACAACAAAGACCGAACAAATTACACATCACTCAAAGAATGAAACAAGCAATGCAAACAATAGAGTCCTATACACCCAAACTGCACTTGAGTAATATGCATACATTAAACGGGATCATCTTCAACCCAAACGCCTAGATTAGTGGATTACATGTTGTTCACACATACTAATGCTACTATTTTCCCCCCTTTTCTCCCCGGTTGCATGTAACCCATTAACTCAAACCTTCACATAAATCTCATCTTTGACGAACATCACTGTACATCTCTTCTCATCACCCAGCATTAGGGATCATATGTATAGGAACTCGTGTTATGGTTGTCTTATGGAGCAACTCTTTTCAGTCACATATTACAAAAAAGAAGAAGAAAAATTATAGACCTTCAAAACAATGAAAAATATCCTAAATGGCCAAACATGGACAGTATAAACGATGACCACTACAATATACCAAGCTAAAGCAGGAAAATTGACAAGTAATGTTGGCAAAGTAATATGGCTCAGATCTTCTAAGTTTTCCTATTCATTGCTAGATAGATTAAATGGCTAGAAACTTAAGTAATTAATTAACAGCACATCGTGAGATTCAATAGCAATGACTGAAGTTTGTAAACTTTCATTACTTGTGTTGAAACTCCAGCATTGTCACTCAAAACAGCATTTCTGATCTCCTATAAATACCCAAGTTTAGATCAAATTTTGTCAACAGCTGCACTCTCAACCACCATTAGCCTTGTACACATCCCATTGCCAAAACCAATGCCGATGGCGATAAAATCTTTCATCCTCCTCGCACTTCTTGCGTTCCTGGCCTCATCTGCCCTCGCAAAACCAAGACAAGCCATAAAGCCTGCGTCAAAGGCTGACGACGATTTTGCTCATATCAGGAAATGTGCGGGCAAGATGAGCCTTAAGTGCGGAAATGCCACATTCTTCAGCATCTTCGATGGCCAGCCCAAGGACATCGGGACAGAGTGCTGCCACCAGGTGCACCTGATGGGTCACAAATGCCACAAGGACATAGTCCACTCCATCATCACCGAAGAACACTACAACAAGGAGCGGGTCCCTGCTATCCTCAAGAGGAGTGACGCATTGTGGGAACACTGCACACAAGTGAACCGCCGCAGCATGCAGTACTGCGAGGAGAGCTTGACAGAGCAATGTGGGGATGCCCTGTTTGCTTATGTTTTTGAGGGAAATACCAAGGCAGTTAAGCCCGCATGCTGCAAACAGTTGATGGACATGGGCCGCAGATGCCATAATGACATGGTGGAGTCCCTCATGAAGAACGACGATTTCAAGGAACAGGAGAAGGAGATCCGGGAAAGGAGCAAGAAGCTGTGGAAGCAATGCACCACTTGCACCAAGGGCAAGTAAACCTGCAGTTTCTTGCAACTGGCTATCTTTGCATTGTCGAAGATGAGATAGAACGATTTCACAAACATAAAGTGCAACCACTAGATATATCACATATGTAACAGAATGAGGAAACCTACACTTCCGAATGAGTGTATTCGAAGGCTAAATGAGAACTGTCAATAAAAGACTATTTTTGCGAGAATTTTGTGACTAGCTACGTTTGATTCTCACAAAGAAACGCCCTACATTAAACAGGATCGACAGCTAAATTTCTTGGAAGCAAAAAAGGGCATGGTAGCATCCACGCAAAGTATCATTAGGATAACCCTATCACCACATAGGATGATATGGCAAAACCGCATCTCAAGAGAGGCATAATCACCGCCACACATTATTCCGCTAACAGCTTAGTAGAATCTCAACGGCCAAAAAAATATTCTGCAAGAGTGCAACCTTTAGTCATGTATATACACAACCTTTGAGTGCTACAAAAAGAACTTCTGCACAGCACCAGAAGCCTTCCCTTCCTTGCAAGCAGCCATATCAGCTCTTAATTCTCTCAAAACTCCTCAGCCTCTCTTTAAGGCGACACACATGAACCTTCACTTTCTAATAGTACACAAGCTCAAGAAGATGGTCCGCTCAAACAAGACTAGTCTGATTAGATACATAATTCTCATAATCCAGCATTTCTTCTGTTTTTCCCTGTTCCGTGTACGCATCGAAGTCCGCTCTCTAGTCAGGAAAGACCCCTAAAAGGACCAAAGCTTTCCCTATGTTTGTATCGACTCAAGTCTCCATGCATTCCAGATCATAAACAAGACCAGAATTTTTATTTTATTTTTACCATTAAAACAAGACCAGCATTTATCTCAGCTCAATACTAAATTCACATACCCCAAGAGATCTTGGTTACTAAACCACAGATATCTATCTTGCCATATCTCAGATAGATAGTACTATTATTTTGTATGCAAAATATAAACATCTTGGCAAGCATCCTATTTATTCCACCTACTGATATCCAGGGTGCTTTGCTTTAACACTATTGCATACAACCCAGACCCTGTAGTTTCAACAATGATGTACCTGAAATCCATTAGCTCAATTCCAATGCATTGCACCAGGATCGAAGATGTCTCCATACGAAAAGGAAAAAGACCCTAAATCCAGTAACTTCAAACAAACAAGAATCACAATGCCAGAAAAACGGAGAAAGGTGAACCTTTAAGGAGCTGATAATTGATTTCCGAAACCTATAAGTTCACATGGAAGTCACAAATTAGATTTAATCTTTAAATCTTCATATGTGGGGTATATTAATTATTATTGGGATAATTAATTGATCTAATAAAGTGAGAAGATGGCCTCTTATTTAATCTAACATGGGATCGGTAAGTGTGAATTGGGTAGATATTTATTGTTCCGTGATGAGTAGGCCCAATAATTGCTACATCTCTATATATATCAAATAGGTCACCTTTACTAACCCTAATTATGGTATACATGATGACTCGTCTATACCGACCGTCAAGGGTATTAGGAAAGTAGAGCTTGTTAACGTTTTTTGTTAGGTGATCCAATTTTACATATCTAATAAGTTTAATCGCGTACTCATTGTAAGTATTTTTCGATGCGTATCATGATGATCAAGATATGCGTAGATCAATCTATGACGATCCTTTAATTTGATTTTCCTACATGTGGTATCAGAGCGACATAGATAAAGATCTAGGGTCGATAAAAAATCAATCTTGGAATTATGAAATTATGGGACGTTTTGGGTGTTCCAAATTTCGATCCGAAAACGGTTTAATGCAATGTTGTTTGTATCATAAAGTTTGATTTTTGGATATTTTAAGGACAAGATCTGCACATGTCGAATTGAAGAGATTAGAACTGCCGAGATCTATAAACAATAATTGAGATCATGATGAATCTTTGTTTAAATTATAAAATCATTATAATGGAAAACATTTGAGACTATTATATCTACAAAATTTCAGCTTTTGTCTCTCTGACGAATAGATATGGAACTGTTCTTGTGATCCATGGTTTCTCCTTATCGTCCTGAACTTTTCACTGTCTTGAAATTCGAAAATCGAACTCAATAAATCTGATATTTTTTAGTTCATTCTGGAGCATACTCGTATCTTGTTCTGATTGTTATTTAATTTGGTTTTTGATGTCTAAGAGCTTATGCTATACCTTTTGATTCCATATTTCACTGGCTCTGATTGTTTTTATGTTAAAGAAGAAAATGACTTTGATGGGCTTAGTTTTAAGATTGGGGCGACACTCTTGTTTTAGTGGTCCACTTGCTCATGATAAAATGGATCAAATGATTCATGATACTTCATAAAGTCATTGACGAATTAGGTGTACATAATTTATCGTTTTGGAGTAGCACTTGTCAGTTGAAAGAACCTTAACTTAAGCCAACTGCTGAAGCCTAAATTGCATTTTGGTTATCAGTCTTGGAACTTAACATAATACTTGATCCATTAATTGATATAAATTTGGGCTTAATTAATTAGCAAGACTTTTAACATGATTTTTGGACCTTAAGTAATATGATCGGGCGACTTAGTATTGTACGTTGCATCCGGATTGACCGACTAATTACTTCACATATCACTTATAGTTGCAAGTTTAAAGGTCCATCAAGATTACTTTATGTAAAGAATGTTAGTTTCGGTGGTTGAGCGACTAATTCTTTTAATGGGTGACCATTGTATCATAGGTCGGATCCAATTTGGATTAACCACATGATATGATAAACGTATTAAGTATATGATTTTAGGTTGTTCCGTTCTATAGACATCTAGATTGGGCTCATAATCTTACGTCGCTAGACAAGCATGTCTAGATCCAACTTTGGATGGCGCATAAAGTATAAAGTCAGGGAAATGAATTAATGATGCAGCTTTTGCACATTAACAAATAAACGACATGATTAACATGTGTGGTTTAATGTTTGATGCAACCCATCATGTTCTCCCTATTAAACCACAATTAGATGATGTGATTAACTTAAATGTTTAACTTGAAGATGTCCCCAAAGGTTTGAGTTATCGTCCCCAAAGGGATTTTCTTATCTGTTTTTCCGAAACGTGTCTCATAAGGTTACAAATTACCTCTTGTTTAATGCTTAATTATTCTCTCAAAGGAGATGTTTATTTGTTAAAAGTACGAGCTTAGTCATAGTTAACATATGGTTGAGAGATAAATCGTCATTAGAGTCTACAAATCCAAAGGTGGTAGATTATCTATGCTTGGTTTAATTCTCGGATCCGCTATTATGTTGAAGATTTACAATTGCATGTCATGCATTCGACCCAAATGTGTTATGCATGTAATCTCTTAAATGTATACTCATACAGTTTTAGAGTGTATATTGACTACTCACATGTGTTATTTGAAATATTGTTTTATCCTATCTTTGATCAACAACACTAGAGTTCCTTTGTAAGTTCTTATACTTCATAAACTGAGGAACAGATAAGAAGGGTTTGCTTCACTATTATATATAGTGGGAGTGCTTAAATGTAAGGAGATTTCAATTCATACATGCATTCAGCCCAAAGATATTTGTGTGATAAAATTTTTGAGATTTTATATATGTGTAATTATAAGTTTTGAAATTTACACATCATCACAGATAAGCACTATGAGTTTAGAGTTTTACATTGCATGTCAAGCATACTACCCAAAGGAGTGTTTGATTATGTTGATATTAGCACTTTTCACTCTTAATAGTGCAAATATGTGAAATCAATTCTTGCTATGTAGAAGATGATCTTAAATCATCATAAGGTGTCTTTGTTCATTTATGCTCTCCTTGATCAAGTGGGAGCATATATTCTATGTGATCAATGGGAGCAAATTTAACTACCATTGTTTCTTATATAAGTTGCATATTGCAACACATGTTTTTACTAGACGAGTCCATGTGTTTGAAAAACAAGGATGTTCTTTTCACAGACAGGGCAATATCTCATTTTGAAAAATAGAAATAATTATTCTCTCGACTATACTGTTATGCATGTAACATGTTATTTCATATTATATCCTTTTATCAATGAACTTTTTTTTTGTGTTGTTGTTGTTGCTAACTTATATGGACTCATGCATATGCATTGTGATATTAACTTCTATGTTGTTTATCAACAATATAGTATCACAAGAGTCTATGTTACAGATAAAGTAGTCTCACCATTGTTTTAAGATCTTTATCCATGTGTCTTTTATGACATAAAGTTTTAACATGATTATTAGGTGTTTATCTATTTGTTCAGTGTGAGCATTTGTGGCTCTATTGTGCTATATGCATTTGTTCCGATGGAGTCAAGTATACTGGACGCAATTCATTGTTACAAGAACACGTTGGTGTTTTATGTATGACTTCATATTTTCAAAGTCATAAAGATAGTGTCAATCATGAGCGAAGGTTTGGGGTAATAAGTTTGAGTCTTAATATATGTCTTGGGATGCATAAAGTATATCATGCGTGATACATAAAGTCAAGACATATTACTTGGTTTATCCTAATCAAGTGATTTTCTCATTCGTACGTTGGTACATAAGGAAGAACATCGTGTGACCGTCAAGAGGATAATACATGATGTTTTTTATTGGGTATTATCTATTTGTCACACTACCATATTAAATTCATATTAGTAGAATTTAAAGTTTTGTGACCATGAAAGGTCCTGTGTTGCAACAAGAAAGATGCAATTCCATTATGGTCATGAACTTGAGGCTCTATGGGATTGAATTGACTTAGAAGAACGTCTCTAGACCAATGATTTTATTATTGATGCCTAACATTTTCAAAATAGTTAATTAATCCATTTTTTGTGTTCATTTCAAAAACTAAAATTGTTTTCTAAAATTTTGATTTTGTTTTGGTTTTAACAATTAATAAAAATAAGTAGGAGAATGTTAGATTTAATATTTAAATCTTCATATGTGAATTATATTAATTATTATCGGAGTAATTAGTTGGTCTAATAAAATGAGACGATGGACTCTTATTTAATCTAATATGGAGCCGGTTAGTATAGATTGCGTAGATATTTATTGATCCGTGATGAATAGGTCCAATAATTGTTACATCTCTATATATATATCAAATAGGTCATCTTTTCAAACCCTAATTGTGTTATACATAATGACTCATCTACACCGACCACCAGGAACATTAGGAAAGTGGAGGTTGTTAACGTCATTTATTTGGTGATCCAGTTTTGCAGATCTAATTAGTTCAATCTCATACTCGACGTAACTGTTTTTTGTTGTGTATCATGACGATCAAGATACGCGTATGATTCTTTTCATTCTCTATTTGGTATTCTATATCTGTCTTTAACGATCCTGCAAATTAATTTGCCTACCGTTGTCGTTGCCAGGCTCCAAAGTTGCTGGAGGTCTGACACCGACATCATAATTTTAGCTTGTTTGAGTGCGATTAATTGCCATAAAGGTGGAGAAATGACAGTGACAATTATTTTCTCGAGAGAATTATAGATGATGATGAATCAACCAACATACACCTGCAACAATCATTTTCATCACACATCGGGTTAAAAAATCAAATTTGAAAAAATTCATGAAAAAATCATTTGTCACTTTTTCTCAAAAAATAAAAATAAAAACAAAAATTATTGTAACAAGATTTTTAGTTGCTTTTGCGCCAGCACCCCTTTCCCTTTTCTTTTAGTGCTTTTAAAAACTCTCCATATTTGAGTTTTCTTATGTTAAATGAGATTCAATACTAACAATCTAAAATTAGCAATTGAAAGAATGTTAAAAACTGATATAAAAATCTATTCAATTAGCTATAAGAGCACTCGCTGCAGTTTCCCTATATGGCTCTATATCCCTATATATAGCAAATCCTCTATTCTTATCCCTATCTCTATATGTCCTATACCCTATATTTTTTCCTATATTTGAGGAACCAAAATTTTATTCTCAAAAAAATTTATACCATGAAAATAATACAAATGTAATATTTTTGTAAGAAAAAAGTGCAAATATTTAGAAAATTGAATTAGTTTAGGTAAAACTATTTCAAACATTGAAACATTAATATTACCTTATAACATATTCTAAAAAGCATTAATTATATATAGGAAAATGAGACAGTGATTTAAAATCAACCGGCATGGCTACAACCCCACTCACATATTATTATTTTAATTTTATAGTTCAAAATATTTTTAAAATGATAGTTATTTGAAATTTTGTAAAGATCTGCAGCCAAAGCTGATTTTCAATCAGCCGCCACATCCCCTTGTAGGTTTAGGAAGAGTGTGTCATGACATACGTATATCTAATAATAAATGAACGATTGAGATTAAAACAACACAAATCAAAAGTTGAGATTAGAATACTGTCTTTTAATCTTAATCATTCATTTTTCATCGTTTAATCTCAACCATTCATTTTTCACTAAACACACATGTGTCATGAAAAATATTTCAATATTTTATGAAAAATATTTTTCTCTATCTCTTTCTTTATAATACGGTATTACAGAGTTATTGTCTCTATATAAAGATCCAATTTTTAATACTGTCATAAAAGGTCTCTTATCCTCTTCTTATTTCTCAAACATTCCTTCATTATTTTCCTGGATCATCATTCGACATATATGATTCTCCATTTAGCTTGGACATAGAATAAGTGAAGTATGGACATACAATAAGTGAAGTGTAACGATTGAGCCTAAACAATCACAAAGAAGTGTCGGGACTGGAACATCTTTTAGAGTTGTAATATCACATTCCCTTCTCCTATCTGTATAGATCTATACTTACAATATTTTTAGTGACACCATCTGTAATTAAATGCTGTCATATTTCATTCCCTCAACTCCGTCCTTAATGGGAATGCAAGGTCTACGGTTGTATAATACTCCACAGCATATATCATTTCCTCAACTAATCACCATACCTGTGATCTATACACGAATTCATCCACAACATTATACATAAATTCATCTGACAGTAGAGGAAGAAAAAAATTATCTTCAGCAAATGAGTCACTCTAAGAAGCAAGATGAATCTGACAAACAAAGGGGAAGAGAAACCGAAATTGAAACTTCTATTAATACAACTAGCTCCTAAATCCTAAGCTTAAGTAATTAATTACCAGTTGCTACTGAGATTCAATAGCCATAAATGAAGTTAATAAGCTTCCACAAAAGCTATTGAAACTCCAATTTAGTCACTTGACAGCATTTCTATTCTCCTATAAATAACCTAACCTAGGATCCATTTTAGTCATCAACAGCAATCTCAATCACTATCAGCTTCATACACATCCCATTGCCAAAACCAACCCTGATTGAAATGAAATCAGTTTTCCTCCTCACACTTCTTGCATTCCTTGCCTCAACTGCCCTCGCAAAACCAAGTCAAGCTGCACCCGCACCCACGCAGAATGCTACAAAAGTTGACAAAGAGTTCGCTCATATAAGAGGATGTGCGTCCAAGTTGAGCCTTAAGTGCGGCAATATCACATTCTACAGCATCTTCGATGGCAAGCCTAAGGACATCGGGACAGAGTGCTGCCTGCAGGTGCACCTGATGGGTTACAATTGCCACAAGGACATCGTCCAGTCCATCGTCACCGAAGAGCACTACAACAAAGAGCGGGTCCCAGCAATCCACAAGAGGAGCCAGGCCCTATGGGACCACTGCACGGTGGTGAGCCACCGTCGCATTAGGTACTGCGAGAACAGCTTGACCGAGGAATGCGGGACCTCCCTGTTCCAATATGTTTTCGAGGGACGGACCAAGGCAGTCAAGCCTGCATGCTGCGAACAGTTGATGGACATGGGACACAGATGCCATAAGGACATGATGGAGTCTCTCCTAAAGAGCGAGGACTACAAGTCACAGAAGAAGGAAATCCATGAAAGGAGCAAGAACCTATGGAAGCAATGCATCAACGGCAAGTAAAGATGCAGTTTCTTGCAGCCGGATACCCTTTGGATCGTCGCAGATGACATAGAACAGGTTCCACAAACTTATAATGCAACCTTTAAGCACTATGTAATGGGATGAGAAACCTATATTTTTGTATTCAGAGGCTATATGAGACCCTTCAATAAAAGGATTCTGTGATAATCTCGTGACTACTAAGTTTGATTTTCTTTCCAGAACATCTCACTTTTTTAAACAGGATCCACGCCTAGCTTCCTTGGAAGCCAAAAAGGACATGGGAGCAGCCAGGGAGCGTTTACTAGAACAATTGCTAATAGATATTAACTTAGATTACAATACCCTACATGCTTGGGGAAATGAAATAATACGGTACAACCTCCGCAAAACATGCAACATATTGCCTCACATTATCCTGTTACCAACTAAGTTGAATCTCCATGGGCCAAAAAATTATTCTACAACCTTGAGTCATTTACACATTCCTTCGAACGCTAACAAAAGAACCACTATGCACCGCCAGATGCCTCCCTTCCTTATAAGCAGGGGTAACAGTCTCCATTTCAGCTCTTACTCCCGTCATTTCCTCAGGTTCTCTCGAATGCAGAACACAAAATCCTGTGTTTTCCGTTCATCCACAAGCTCAACAAGACAGTCTAGTCTCAAAAGATTAGTCTAGCGTAATTCTCTTGCATTTCTCTTTTTCATTTTTCTTTCCCTTTTGTGCAAGCATGAAAGGCTGCATTTGACTTGAGAACATACACATAAGAGGAAAGAGCTATCGTAACGTCCGTTTAACAGAACTCCCAACCATGCAGACCAATAGGCCCCATGACAACTCTTCTTTCACTATATAATTAATCCATTTCACATCAGGAACAAGTTTGGCATCAATACTCAGCAGCCCAATTGAGAAAATCCACGTTCCAATCTTGAGAAAATTCGGATCCATATATGATATATGTAGACATGAGTAACTCCATCTGTTATCCATCGCTCTTAGGAGTCTAACATTACGTCTTTAACATAATATCATGACACATACTCGCACATGCTTCGACTAACTGTCACGTGTATTCCACATCACCCATTCAAACTCTTAAGCCCGAAATAACGTCACACGTGAGGTTCATGTGGATAATCCCCAATTTAGATCTTAGAAGCAACTTGCGTTTATTTACGTAGTTCATAAGTCACTCCTCTTATTACTAATTAGATCTAGCATGGCTCTAGAGAATGCTCAATACTCAAACCCTAATTTTTCCCTAATTTTTTCAAGCAAGTGTTTGACGCAGCTATCCAACGGTCCTCGAATCCACAAGTTCGATCGAGATTCATCGCACCAAGCATAATCACCGATATCTTAGCACGCAAAACCCCAAACCTAGTGATTTCGAACCAAACAACAACAATCACGAAGCAACAGAAAGAAAAAAGATAAAGAACAAGAGGGGAGAGAGACAGAGAGAGGCGAACCATTTGAGAACTCTTAGGAGCCTAAATGTTCACGATCATGAGAAGATCGACGATTGAAGACACGAATAGAACACGTCGAGGTTCGCCGGCAGCGGCTCTCGGCGACGGAGATTTGGCGATCCGTTTGTGCTCCAAAATTGACCGGCGACTGCATCCAAATTTGCGGGAGAAAGATTAACCATAGTGACTACCGTGTAGTAGTTTAAAAACCCTTCAATGTCCATTGATGATTTTATATGGATCGGATGTGATCTGAAGAGATATATTCCATCCGTCACACATGAGTATAATAATTTGATATAAGGATTTATCGTGATAAAAATTTGGTTTATATTATGATATGATTAATATATATAATTATCATAAAATATTAATTATTTCATTCCGGTGATGTAATTTTTTTGTGTAATTTTTTGTCATTAAAAATGAATAACAAAATTCATATTAAATAATAGTAAAAGAATATATTTATTAGTCAAAATTTCAATTGCTATATACAACACCGTGACATGTAACATTATAAAAGCAAAAAAATTACTGCAACTGGTCTTAGAACCGTATTAAACATGAGTATCAAAATTCTTATATCTACCTGTTATCCGTCTGATTGTTCATTAACCGTACATGCTACCAACACCATCTATCGTCTAAATATGTCATGTTTCATTTTATTGGAAGGGAACTTGTGAAATCCCAAAATCTGTGATCCATACATGACATCATCGACATTATTGATACATAAATTCGTCTGACGGTAGAGAAAGAAGGATATCACCTTCGCATCAGAGGCATCATACGAAGCAAGATGCACCTCGGGACATCGAAAACCAAAATTGAAACTTCTATTAATACAACTAGCTCCGAGTGTGGGGACTCACAAAGTCAAAAATCTTTATACACCGCGACTAATACCATACTTTAGAACCCCCGGTAGCCAACAAGCATGGCCTAAACCTAAAACCTAAACCTCGACGGTGGCCATTGCAAGAATGGGGTCTAATCGTAAAAGTCGAGTCGATCAATTAGCAATAGAAGGAGAGACACCATACGTTGTGATTAAAAATGTACATTGAAGAGGAAGTTGATTGTTTCATTTTTTACAGGTCCCTCCTGCACATAGGGCATGAACCATGCCTCACTAGCCATTTATCAATGCATGGAAGGTGAAACATGTGGTTACACTGAGGCAAGCTTCGAACCGTTTCTCCGATCTGAAAGTCCTGGAAATAATCAGAAACAAAGTAATCAATGCCGAGTTCGTAAGCAATTCATAGAAAATAAGTGAGTTCAAGAAGCTTAGTCAATCTACGTCAATTGGTGAATTAACATTCTAAACACCCTCATCATCTTGACTTCTATAAAAATGTCGAAACAGGAGTTGTCAGCCTCTGGATTGAGACAGGTGAACATCTATACACAGAATAGTCAATAAAGCTCGCGTTACAGGCAAACATGTATGGTAAAGCAGTCGATGCAAAAGCTTAGCTCTAAACCACCGCCTTTCAGTTTAAGAGCGATTGCTCACATGTGCCAACCTTTCACTTTGTGGCTTCGAGACATTCTCGAAACAAATAGACGATGTTTGCCTAATTCGATAGCCTATGCTTTACACCTAGCTTTACGAGTGAATTGATAAGTACGCCTACCTGCAAGCACACGGAGCAGGATGCTTTTTCCCCTGAAGCATCCACGTTGTTGGTGGTGGTGATCTTGATCTTGGGGATCTTCTCGACTAAGTCACATGCTAGCCCCTTGGTGGATTCCGTTTCAAAGAAGCTTGTAACGTCGTCGAAAGTCGAGTCTATGGCCCCCATCTGATAAGCAGCACAGGAAATTTATAAGCAGTGGCAAGCAACCTAACAAGAGGAGAAGAATAAGAAACAACCAATCCAATAGAGAGTTCCTAAAGAAAGACGGTAAAACAAGACTGCGATTAGCACTCAGGAAGGTAAAATGAATGGATTAAACCAATGGCATAGCCGCCCGGAGTGACTTGAAGGAGGCTCTAAACTAGCAGATGTGAGGAAAGTGGTTTGCACAAGAGCAATAGATCAACCATAGCCATAGGGTGTTAATCAAGATGTTCATGCGATGAACCTAAGTTGAGAGACAAACTACCTGACTTTGCACGGCACTAAGCATAGCTGGTCCGATCCTCTCACGGACAAGTCTTCCGCTCAAAAGGCTACCAATGACATCGATCTGCAAATATCATAATCAAGTTTCTACTATGAATTTCCCCATTTAAATATATCAGGAGATGATTAGTCATATCCAAGTTATGATTCAAAAGGAGAATGGGGCTTCTTACCAAGTAGAGAAGACACCCGATTCCAGTTTCATCCGTTCGCCAGAGCACGACAGATGATTCAAAGACCTCGAGCGAGAAGATAGCACCCGAGATGGCTCCAACCGTCGCGCCTCTAACGAACCCACTCTCGGTTTCTTGGCCAATCAAAGCCCCAGTCATTGCTCCCAATAGGGTACCCACTGCACAAACAAAGATCCCAATACGAGTTCAGACCCTTTAGATTCAATAAGAAAAATTTCGAACATATAGCTCACTTTAATCAATCTACATTATGTGAACCATAGTTTCCATGAATGCTCCACTGCAAATGGAAACGTTGCAGGCTAATATTCCATATTATACTGTATGAACTCTTCTTCGCATACCATACCCATAACCATATTCCCAATACCCGATACCACAGAGGGGATCGGTGTTATAATATACTGTACTCTGACAGCCTGCTGAGCAATCAACTCCATCAAAACCTATCCCTGAGATGATGGTAGGACCCATAATATACCGTATCTAAACAATCAGGTATTGTATCTCAATAACTATGATAGAGAATTGATGGTGGGAATATATTGTACATGGATAGAGAGTTAAGCTGCCCATCTCCATTCCCTTTCATAGACACTTGATAGAAATCCCATAAACCAACCTAACAAAATATACACAACTCTCAAGTCTCAAGCAACTTGTGAATTGCTCATTTGTCAACATCATCAAACCATAGTCCCATGTCAAAAATTTATGTCACAAGTAGCGTTACGCGTATCAAACCTAACACGCGGCGTAACACTAACTATAGTCCAAACCCACTTTTGTCAATCCCACCAAACTTTTACCCCCAAAACAACACAAACCAAATCACCAACAATCAAATCTAGATGAATCTAGAGATTCAATTCAACCCAACAACATAATAACATATAAAGATCCAATTTTTCATATCAAATTGGACACAATAATCCAAACCCACATCACAAAATGTCAAAAATTCCGACACAAACAAATCAAACAACAAAAGGGTAAAAAAAAGTTCCTAACAATACCAACCTAAAGCGAAGAAGAAGACGAATATGGCAGAGAAGAAACTCCCAATGATGGCAGAAACCGTGAAATTCGACGTGTGCCGAACCCTTTGAGCCAAATTAGCCAAAATGGTCTGTGATGTACTTGATTGCAAGGATTGCAAGGACTGTGATGATGGGTAGTGATAAAACTCCATTGTCTCACCCCTCAAGTTCCTCAATGTCATCAAAAGATATGATTTGTGGATCAATTTTCGTACGGACAAAAAGGGTATTTCAGAAATGTGGAGATATTTGAGGGGTTTTGTGTATGTGCTTGGTTGAACAAGGGTAGGTATGAGGCAGACGATGAAATGAAAAATATCTTTGATATGGAAGCTTTGGAGATGTATCTTGCATTTATAGCCCCAAAACCACTTCTTGTGTGTGGACCTTGTTACATGGAAGGGAGAGTGAAATTGATTGAAAAAATGTTTAATATTCTCTAGTTTCATTGCCGATACTTACAATTAAGCCAAATTTCGATTGATACATGTTGACGATCAATTATTTATATATATAAATTTATTATAAAACATTAATTATCAATATCAATCTTTAAGCATTAAATATCAAAACGTAAGAAAAATTTATATTATATATTTTTATTTAATTTATTTTTATATAAATTATATATTTTAATATGACGAAGATTATTTAATGATCGAACATTATTTAATTATAAAATCAAATTTATCAAAATAATATTATAATCTTTATGAAATGAAAATAATATTAAGAAAAAAATGATTTTCTTATTAGTGGAATGTCGACATAGGTGGATGTTCATGTTCTAATTCCATCACATACTCCCTTTTTTGTTAGTATATCTTTTAATTTTTGAACACCAATTGGATCGCAATTAATCTGAAATCGAATATGATGCGAAGTGTGTTAGTGGATGGTATTCCTCGTACATGAAATATAGATATCACTTGTTATCTCAAATTATAATAAATATTTTTTTGTCAAAATTTTCATCATAAAAATATCAAACTATTATTATTTATAACAATATATACATAAATTATATAAAATTTAATATATATTTAAGTTCGAGTCAATAGAGTATTAACATTTGTACATAACCACGTTAGATGTGTTGGCGCTTTTGTGACTTTGCCGAATCTCAAAATCATTGTTGCACAACAAACATCAACCACAAAGTTATTTAAATGTTATATTCCAAATAATCTCGATCACTAATTTTGTGTCACAACATGGGCAAAAATTACCTACCACAATCCCAAAAAAAGAAAAAACAGTCCCAACTGGGTTCATTCAATTTTGGCGTGATATTAGTACAATCAGCCCTCGAAGGACGACCACAGGCTAGAAGGACAATCACTCAGTTTCCCCGCACTAATAGAATAAAAAATACTTCTTTTTATATTTCTTCCTCGGTCACAATCTCAGATAAATTATAATATGTTAATTTAATATAATTATTAAAAAATATATTGACTTTATAATAATTTATTTTATTATTTTTGTGAAAAGGATGAAGAAATTATGAATAAATAAAAAAATAATAAAAAAGAAAATAATGTGATATAAAATAAAAATAATTTAGAGTTTTAACATTCAAAAATTATTTATTATGGAAATGTGATAATTTATATGGGATGGATACTCCCTCCGTTTCAAAATACAATAATTTGACCCGTCATATGATTTTATGTAAAAGTTGAATTTGATTAATTTATTATATTTTTTATGGTGATAGTTAATGTAAAAATATGTAAGAGAATACAAGAAAAATTAATAGGATATAGTGGGATACTTGTGTTGTATAAATTTGATTCCTCATATGAAAATAAAAAAAATATTACATATATTTTTGAACGGCTAAAAAAAATCGTTGCATTTAATATTACATGAAAATTTATGTGATGAATTTTGAATAATTTTGATAAATAAAAAATACTCCTTCTATCCCATAATAATTACAACATATACTCTATTTTGTATTATTCTATACACATGAATCTATGTCTCGTTTTTATATCAAACCACGTCTGATCGTTCCGTAACATGTATTAGGTTGAAATACGTAACTTACACAACCATTAATATATCACGATAAATTTATAAAAAATACGTTTAATTGTAGTTGCATGCGTGTCAAAATTTACATCGACACGAATGTTTGGTCAAAATATTACGATAATTTTATAAAGGGGGAGTATCTTTTTAATGATAACGCGGTTTATTATACTACTAATAGTTATGAGAGGATATAATGAGAGTATATTATAATGATTATTTTGATATTGTTTATGTAACAAGTTCACCAAAAATTAAAAAATTATAAGTAAATTAGAACAACCTAATAAGAAAGTGTTTATTATATTGAATCAAAAAAGTAAAAAATAAAAAAGAATATTATACTACCATGTTATGAATAAAATAACTACTCCCTTAGTGGGCATTAATTACATCATTAGTTTATGTTAACTTTTTATGTTACGAATCGACGATCAAATATCGTTTTATGTAAAATTATCGTAAAATATTAATGATAGTTCCTTAAACGTACTTCAATCATGTGCCGGTGACATAATTTATTACGTTGTTAAGACGAATAATAAAACTGTTCAAAATACGTGTTAAATAATATAATGATAATATAACGTTGTTATTAGTTTTGGACGAAGAAAATATAATGAATTTCTCGACATATCACTTTAGACTCGTATTATAGGCACCGTGGTCTTCAACTTGGAGATTATCCTTCCTCCAAATTGCGGTTATTGTTACGTAGATCAATTATTTAAGTAGAACAACAGTAGAACAATTTTCTCAACGTTGAGTTTCGTGTGACATTTGATTATCTATATTAGTCTAACAACGGTATAACAATTCCACTTGGACTACCATGTTTAGTGAGTCCTAATTTTCCAAACACAAGTGGTTATGATTTCATCATGTGGCCGTTACGTATATGATATATCTTATTTTGTGGATGCATTTTGGCTCCATCGAAGAGATAAGATGTTATAAATATTCGATATCCAAGTGCCTACGGTACGGTACAACTTGACTTAGGAGCCGTTTCACTTTTATTTTCTTAAAACAAATTTTAATTTTACAAGATAAGTTGGTTGTTGTTTGTTTGAAGATTTTTAGCAAGGAAAAAAAAAAAAACAGCCGAAGTTGTCATTTAACAGCGACAATGAGTAAAAAAAACAAATCAATCGGTTTATTTATTCATTTATTCTTAAAAAATTTATAATCGTTGACATATAAAAAAAAAACTCCTGACCATATAGTTGGGTGAAAGAGTGTTTACTATGTAGGTAAATTAACATATATGCGAATTAACTCCAGCAAGTACCAATAAGATGCCATTTGTTTTCTAAGCTAGTTAAAAATAGCTAGGTTTCCAATTTGGTTTTATTTATTTTTTGTTTTGAAGACAAGGTTGTTGAATGGATTACATCTTGGTTAGTAAAAATACCCTATCAATGCTCATCATTCTAACACGTTGGTTGCTTAGAGGCAATAATACATTTCCTGTTACCACTATGATTTCAAATGTGTGGTGTCGTTTCTAGTTTAGCGGACGAACCTGTATCAACCAACAACGTAACTTAAACATAAAACATCCAATCGACAAAACTTCAATTGTAGATGTCGTTATGTTGATTGGGAACGACAAACAGATCATTAAAATGACATGGAAGTCTCATATCATTTTAAAAAATATATTTATAAACTGTCTGAAAATAGATTAACACGGTATTTTCTCTAAATATTGTTAGGCATGACCTAGGTGGTCCGTCAAGGACTTCCACTGGCAATTTGCTACTAAAACAATCACATAAAGTTTATATCAAATCCTTCTTTTTAATCTATAGATGATTTGTGGTCACTAATTCATTTTCCCCCACTTTGTACATAATTGCTACTTCGGAGAACTAGTGCCCCTCAAAGAAGGCAAATTTATTTGAGGTGGGGATAATAACAGTGGTTGGTGCATGATACAAAGTATCTGGACTGACTCAAATTGGAAGTTTTTTTTTTTATGTCAACAGTTGATTCATTAATTGTTAGGGTCTTAATTATGATGTTGTTATCTTGCCCATTAATGGTGCTTGATTCATTTAATCACTTGTTGAGATGAGATATGAAAACTATAACCTTCTTTGGGGGATCAGATGGATTAACCTGACCTATAAGCGCCTCCATAAGTTTAAGAAGTATTGAATCGCGATAAACAATAACCGAACAGCTCATATCGCAACCATATATAGTTTTGCGGGAGAAACTTGAGTTGGTCGTCGTGTGTTTGAACCAAAGAAGACTCTTAAGTCGGGACATGAAGTGTTCATAATCGTTGTGCTTACACATCATTAAACGCACTACCAGCGCGCGAAAGCAAACGATTCCTCCAGCATTATCGTCTTCTAACATATGATTCATGTGCATGATTCTGCATAATGAGGAAGTTTGCACTGTTGCACAGTCCAACAGTGATTGTAGTGATCTATCATGAAAAAGAAGAAAAGCAACGAGATCAACAAGAGAAGTGACTTCCATTTAAAAAATTATCCAAGCCGATGTGACGTAACGCTCCATTGGATAAAATCTTGTAACAAGGGTGTTTCTCTAAAAATGAGACTACGGGACCGCCTGTTAAAGTTACCGTACTGATATATTTACAACTAGTTAACGTAACAGCGAAATGAAAAATCAACAACACAAATAGAAAATGGTGTTCCCTTCGATCAAATGAAAGATCAGTACATTTGCCCAACCAATCAAGTATGCTCTCCTATGCATAGGCAAAGAATGCACAATATATTTCTTCAATGGATCGAAAAGGAATCTATTGTTATATCAAATGCGACGTTGCATCCCAAACAATACGCATAAAAAATGAAGGGTCTCAAGTACTGATCCACATCGAAAACTAACCAATCCTTTCCCAAGTTTGGATAGTCAGCTAATATCACATCATAAATGTCTTGAAAATATCTACCGTGATTGATTGTATGTCATTAGACAATAGACAATGTCACTAGGTTAATTAAATCACGAAGAATTGGTACCCAACCTAGTAGATTCTTATACAAAAACACCACAATGTCTCGCTTGCCTTCATTTTCCGTTTTTTTGGCTAACCTCTATTTAGATCGGTGAGGGTGGGCGAGCCTGTGAGGGCACCAATGTCGTCCAATGGAAATGTGCATCGGTTTCCTGGCGACAAATGATAGTTGAAATGTGCATGCAGTTCGTAGATCATAGTTCATGGACCATAATCTCATGTCGTAATTGTGGTTCTCATTAATACTACTCTAATCCTCAACGCAAAGATCTTTATGCAAATAAAGTTAGCGTCAATCGCCACTAGGTTTGTTCGGGGGTTTTGGGAGTTGAAAATCACGCATTAGACCAAAGCGCATATTGGTCCAAAGTCTGTCAACAAAGAGCTTCCCTATTGATTCAAGTGAAGTCAAAAGCTGAAAATAATCGACCTCTACAGCTAAACTACGCAACTCGAACAGAAGCAATAGCGAAGATGCAAAGAGGGTAGAGCATCACAATGAAAACAAGCAAATTGCAATACTAATCTGCTTTGACAAGGAGCTGAGATAAAGTACATACCTTGCTTTCTGGCGGTTACTTGGCCTTCGTCGAATGGCCGCTGAATGACCGACAGGCCTTCAATCTATAGTTGACAAAGCAACACCGTGAAAGAACAAGAAAATAATAGTAAATCCAATGTTGCGCCATATCATCGACAAATGCAATTTGCTTGATGTTGTAAACCAATCAACAGATGGTGTATAAGAAAACTCGAGCGATTCTAGTTGGTGCTCGAAAAATCCATATTAAATTACAGGTTAGTATAAGACTAGAAAGTGACCAAAATCGTCAGGGCTGCTTTGCACGCCATCTTTTGCTCGAGGATTGTAATCTCTTGCTAACTCCAACATGAAAGTAGCGGTTTGATGTCTATCATAAGCATTGGTACACAGGTACGTCACTTGGTCAATGAGAAGAAGATTTAGCTATAAATGCCCAAAAGAAAGAGATGCCCAAAAGAAAGAGATGAATATCAACAGAGAAAAATGAGTGATTCATCAAACAGAAAACACCACAAGTCCCCAATTTTTCCTCTTGTGTTTGAATCGCAGCCAAGGCGACATACTAACTACCAAGGGCTACTTATCAGCCAATGAGCGCTGACAGAGGCCTCTAAGCAGATCTACACATTTCATGTACTCGATAATTTAATCAAATAAGTCCTCTTAAGATCATACTCCCTCCATCCCATCAAATCGTAACGTTACATCATCATTATATCATTTAACACATTTTTTGTGAAATTTCATTTTTCGTTTTAACGATGTAAAAAAATTATAACATTACCATACGATTGTAGTACAAAATTTAAGCTATCACTAGTGTTTCACGATAAATTTATATAAAAGGATATTTGATCGTTCCGCGAACGATTCATTCATAACATGAATAACTTTATTACTGACATAAGACAATAACGTTGTAATTTAAATGGGACAGAGGGAGTATAAATATTTACAAAAATTCTAATAGGCAACAAACGAGAGCTAGAAGTATTAAACCAAAGGGTCCGATTGGACCAATACCAAAATTCATACAGCAGACAAAGTAAGATACAGGAGACATGATCATTAATCATGTTAATCTCAGCAACTGCTGTTTTGCTGCGATTTACTCCCGATAGAAATTGCTTTTGTTGATATTTTCTATGTTGCATGACATGCTGTCATGAGGACATGAATAAAATTTTGAATATGTTTTCTACTTGTAGTTCTTAAAAAAAAGTTAGAACATGAAGCCATACCTTTAATGCACTTATATATGTCACACTTTGTATTCACTCACACGTATCCATTTCGTAGATGACCATTTGTTCCCTCGAATAACTGGACAGCCGCCTGCATAACAAAAAACGAGCATATTCTTAATTGGCAAACCCTTTAAGAATATTTATACCACGCACAACCAAAAACAAAAAAACTACTACTACTACAAAAGGCTTAAGCCGGTTAACTCTAGGCACAAATTATTAGCAGAACGCTCAAATCTCGACTTCTAAAATACCAAGTCTTAATCATACTAAAACCCCATGCGCTTAGAACAGTTAAAAAACTAACCATGTAAACTTGAAGGATCCAAAGAGGCATCAGCATTCATGCTCCAGAAAAGCAGAGCATCTCCCATCTTTGGCTTAACTGAAAGTCCTCCTTTGGCACATTCAGATAATTCATTCCAATAAGGCACAGCACTGAAGTTCCCTTTGGCAGCAGGGAATACTGTCTCACCCCCTTCTTCGACATCAGAACTGTAACACAAGGTAAGATAAAAGCAATAAGAATAAAATCAAGATCCTGGAGAGGGGCCATATGTGTTAATGAATGTCACCCTAAAAAGAGAGATAGAATAGCATATTGCAGATTCCCTTCAGAAAAGTGAAGAAGTGAATAATCTCTTAGAATAAAACAATTTATACTTACAGGTACATCAGCACGGTTGCAATCCTTTGACCTCCATTTTTAGTGTTGAACTCATCTAGGAAGTAATCATAGTGGGGCTCGTACTTCTGCCCCACTTCATAGTGAAGAATTTGAAGACCTTCTCCATGCTCTGTCAATAAAACAAGGTAGAACAAGGGCAAGTTAGCATAGGACCAAGAATGAACCGATACATGCCTTTGAGGTGCTGACTGAAAGCATTCAATATGTAGCTAGGATTGGACAGACACTGTTGGATTTTTCCAAATTCGAGCCATGGTACCTTTTCAGTCAGAAGGAGTCTTACCAGGGATGAGATCCTTTGAAGGAAAATGATTACTAACTATTCTAATGTCCTCATTTTCAGTTAGTGCTAATAGAAAATTGACCTCTCTTTTGTCAACACAGAAAGATAGCACTATTGGGTACCCCCCCTGCATATATCGCTGTAACCTACCACGACTGCATTGCCTTGTGCAAGTGATTGCACTCAAAAGATATCGAATAAGAATTTGTTATGGTGCAAGAACAAAAACTGAACTTAGCTAATCATGTTCATCAGAAGATCTACTACCAACACAACAGATTTATGATACGCCCAAAGAACCAGGAAGTCAGTATGTATCTATAACCTATATTAATCTCCAGATCTACCAGCTCAGTGGCTTCAATGTCATAAAAATCATCAAAGCAGATATACACAACAAACAAAGAGATGAAACAAAAAACAACTGAGTGATACAGAAGAGCTTCAAAACACACACCAACGGGTATAAAGGCAAAATCTGCGATTCTCTTCTCTATGTTCCTGATCGTTTTGTCTCGTCCCCTTGCAAGGAAAGTGCCAGAACTTGTTCGGACCCTATAGAAAATGCACTCTGAGATTCTTCAGTATCTAATACAGCACAGAAGAAACTGGAAATGGAAAAATAAAGAATACCAGCAAGTTGATCATACTAGTTTTAGTGACACGAAAGGAGATAAAAGTGCATGCCTGCTATCTTTGCTCTTGCCAGTTTCACTATCAACAACAGTAGACTTATGCATATGAGGCTTAGCAAGCTCAATTAAGTACTCGCATTCCTCTTTTGTCTGCAGAAAAGAAGGAAAAAGAAACAGGTTCCACAAGTTAATCAATTTTCCTTACACAGAAGTAGCATCTGAAACCTGAGTATCATGCTTGCTTCGCTATCAACCAAGTTTTTAGTTTCACTTCAGCAAAGTAGAAGAAATCCACAACTAATAGATGAAAACACATTTCTCCATCTTTCAATTGGCAACTAGTATACTGAATTGTTGAGGGGAAACAACTGCGCAGACAATATCACGACGCTTGAGTCTATCACTCTTTTGCAAAGAAGAATGTCAACCACTAACCAAACTTTTCTTTCGATACAAGGTGTTAAGTCGATTACAAGGACAATGTGGCATGTCTTGGGTTTCTTTCGAGATCTTTTAGCTCGCTCTTGCCCTCTCTTTTGCGGCACCTTGTGCATTGCTTTGCATCTCTTTCCATGTGCTTTTGACAAGTCTACATTCAAAATGTCCCATATGAAAAATATCTCATCTTATCTTCCATTGAGCCACACCAACTTCCAATCATAACAATCATAGTGAATCCTATCTTTCCGAATATGTTCAAACATGCATTTCATCAGTTTCATCACAAGTACCCTTCTTTCCGATACATGTTGTCATTCAACTGCCCAACAGTCAAACCAATACAATCCTTGAACCCGTTGCAGAATATCATTCAAATTTCCCTCAAAACTCATTGCCAACATCAAACTAGTGTCTCTTAACATCATATTCAACAAAAACAACCACATTCAACCGCATCAAGTGAAAAAAGAAAACCCATACCATCTGAATCGTCGAATCATATCACAAGCATACTCAACCACAAATATAGATTCCAGCTACTAACCAAGAAATTATGGTACACAAAAGCCCTCGGCTCCCAAGATATAACCTCAACCCACTGCTCAATTCCACCATCATTTTCACCTCCATCAATCCTGCACAAAAAAAAAATAAAAAAAATCAAACAATACACATATTTTTCCTTAGAATACAACTTCAATTCACACCACACTAATACACTACAAAATCGTCGACACTGTCGCTTTCTCTCCCTCACCTTTCAATGGAATTGTGAGCGATCGACGCGAGATCGTTCGCCGAATGATGCGACTCCCCCGATCCACTACTACTGCTAGGAAGAGACACGAAACCTAGAGCGAGGAGGACGAGGGCGACGAAGAAGAGCGCGAGGAGAATCGACATGATGAGCGAGATCGGGGACGATTTGCGAAGCGGGTAGCGATGCGAGATTCGACCCTTCGCCATTGTTGAGAATTTGGGGGATTTGGGGGAGATTGGGAAACCCTAATTTGAGGGGATTGATTGATTTGGGGATTTTGAGATGTGAGGAAATGGTGGGTGAAACCCTGTGTGCTGCTGACGCTGGTGGAGAAGAGAGAGGAAAACGCGCTTTTTGACGATATGCAAGGGTGTTGTAATGAAAGTGGATTTTGGAGAATTAATTATGCACTGTTATGTCTATTTTCAAAATAAAAATAAAAATAAAAATATGCACTTGTTATGAGATTTTATCATGTTGTAAAATTGTATATGTCTGTAAAATTATTTATTTGATTCGATATGTGATTTTCAATATGTTTTAAATTTATATAAAATTTCATAAAAAAATATTTATTAATAATAATTGAATTTACTATAACGATTTAGAAAAAT